>JAOQGK010012224.1:0-16278 GCA_027564095.1 Cellarinelloides crassus
AATGAGGTGACCGATTCAGTTTGTAACACAACAATGAATAAATAAATAGTTTTCAAACTAAATATTAAGGGGAAGTAACTAATACTCCCCCTTTTTCAGATTATATGGCTTCTACCCAATACATATCTGTTGGTTCTCCTGATTCCCTGTCTATTACAGGGTTACTTGACAATTGAAAGCCTTCTAATACATCTCCTGTATTAAGTGTGGTTTGCAGTTGTTTAGCAATAGTACTATTACCTGCAATAGTTTTACCTGTTTCAGGGTCTATTATAGATAATAATCCGAATGTTACTTGGTGTTGTACTCTTGTTCCAACCTTAATGCCCGCAATTGTTGTTGCTTTGGTTTCCATTGGTGCTGATGATACAACTAATGTTGCAGTATTAAACGCTTTGTTAATACTCATTGACTTGAAATAAACTTTCTGGTTCATTTTACTGTTATTTATATGATTGCAATAGTGCAGTAATTAGCTAGGGAACAGAAGGAAACAGGAGCGAAGCGACTGGCTAAAGAGCAGAAGTATAGTATTATATTTCACTGCATAGTAACCCATAGTAGTAACAAGTAACATTTCTGTTACCTGTCATACCACTACATATCTAGTTCCCAAAACTGTGTTCCGTTATCATCTATATCTCCATCATCCATTAGGTCAATGGCATGGTCTTGGAATGCTCTTTCTATGTTGCCAATTGTTTTTGGCTTAGTCTTTAATGCCACTAATTGTTTTTTAGTGTCAGCGCACATTTCCACAAACTCTTCCACATCCATATCTGCATGTCTCTGAGTTATCCTATTGAGCATTTGGATTACTTGTTCCTGCCCATTGATGAAGTTTTCATACTCCGCTATTCTTTTAGTATTTAGCATGATTCCCATTCTTTATCAAGTTCATCAGCTTCAAACATAGAATCCCCAATGGTGTCACTATTCATCTCATCTCTCTCATCATCAACTGTCAACAGTTTATCCTTCATCTCCTCTCTAATCTTTGCTCTATATGCAGGCACAGCAGCCTCATCATATTCTCCTTCAAAGTAGTTGAATTGCTTACATATCCTATCAGCTACTCTACCTTCCCATACACCCTTATACCAATGGTTCATCACCTTATCATCTGCAGCAATAGTCAGCAGTATTTCATGAGGTAGATGATTCTTGTTAATAAAGATACATTCCATGTCCTTGATAGCCTCTTCAATAATAGCTAAAGGCAATTCCTTTTCAGAGTGACGGCTGATGCAAAATCCTTGCAGACCATACTCTATGTCACGAATATCATCTTTATATTCTGACTTGATTGTGCTAAAGAAATAAAAGTTTATCTCTTTCTTAGCGTGTAGCGTTAGCTTTGAAGCTAATGTTGCTATGTTCTCTTTATACTTATATCCTAAATACATTATATATACCTCTCTTAAAGGCTTTCTTTAATAATAATAATAATAATAAGAGGAGAGCTCATTGCCCTCCTCTGAAATTAGCTTGGGAACAGATTCTACTCTCCTGTTTGTTCTTCAGGGTAATCCCTGTCTTCAGGCTCTTCAGCATATGGTTCATATGCTTGCCCTCTCACTCTATCAAGATTTCCTTCTTGATAATGGCTGTCTTCTAAATCAAACTCCTTAAATTTAGACTTTAGAAGTTTCTGGAATTCTATATCCTCATCAATTTCTAATAGACAGGCTTCAAGTTCTAAAATCTCCTTCTTTCTTGCAGTTAATAGCTGCTGTGTTAAGGAGAGTTTTTCTTGTAGTAGAGCCAGTGTGATGTTTATAGATTCACTTACGATTGGTTTTTCTATATGATTCAATTTCATGAGTTCTTACGTTTAAATGATTTCCACTCAGTTCCATTCCACTTCATGTCACCCCAATCACAATCCCATGCAGTATCTCCAACTACGTTGTTGTCCTTATACTCATGGATATAGATTCCATTATGTGTGAATCTTGGCTCACGCTCTTTGGTCATCAAGACCATAAAGTTCTTATAAGCTTCAGGATGGTTTTTCCTGAATTCAGGAATAGATGTCCTTACATCATTAATGGCGATGGCCAACTCATTGACCTTTGGTGCCCAAAGTATTCCTACTTCAATCACCTCTTCTTTATTCTTTTGCATATCAATATGATTTAATAATAATAATAAGAGGAGAGCAGTATACTCTCCCCATTAATTAGCTTAGGAGCAGAAGCTTATTCAGCTTCAACCCAGCAGAGTGTTGTTGCCTCACCCGTTTCCATATCCTTGACCAAGTTATCAGTCATACGAAATCCAGGTAGTTCATCTCCTACATTGAATTTCTTTTGGATGGCCTTGATGGTTGGATGGTCACCCTTCATAGTCTCATTGGTTTCAGGGTCCATAAGACTCAATATGCCAAAGGTTATGTTAGATTGAGTCCGTGTTGCCACAGGCATGCCTGCTAATGTTGTCACCTTGTTGGATAAAGGTGTTGACGATACAACAACTGTTGCAGTGTTACGTGCAGTGTTGATGTTTACTTTTCTAAAGAATACCATAGAATATAAAGATTAAAATAATACAGAGAGGAATACCTACGGGGGTACCCTTGCTCCAAAAATTTGCTGGGGATCAGAAACATAGTACCTCTCACCTATGCCATACACGCTATATTTTCTAGGGGGGAAAAAAATTTTATATTTTGAAAAAAAGTTCTGGTAGATTTTCTTTTTCTTTTTATAGAATTTTCGTATATTGACGTATAGAGGTATTCACAAAACACACAGCACATGAATAATTATGATGAACATGAGCATGATGACTATGAAGAAGGTGACGACCCTATGCAAGAAATTAAACAAAGAGAGATAGACGAATTAATACTAGCCGATGCTTTCAAAAATTCATATATGATTTTAACACGGGAAATATCTTTTGATGAGATGCTTGATGATAAGTTCAATAAGAACTTGTCAGCAGTCTTAGCTTTTGATCCTGAAGAGGGTCCTTTGTTATATGAGTTAGAGAATATGATTGAGTTTTACATTGAGAGTGAGGAGTATGAGCGTTGTTCTAAGATTCGTGACATCATGCATGAAAGATTTCCAAATAGCATATTAACTGAATAGATTAAAAATAAAAAAATGAGTACAATTTTACAAGACATGATGGGCATGCTTTCGAGAAAGGAAGTAGTCACACCTGTTACAACAGACTATATCACTATAGCACGAGGAGGCGCTGCCGGTCAGAGCCTAACTCCATTTCCTAAGACAAGCGCCAAACTTGTCACTATCGCTAAGCTAGCAACTCTGTTTGATGCAAACGATACCTTTGTTACTTCCGCAGCATTTGTAGAGGCAACGCAGGTTTTGACATTAACCAGGAATGATGCTGCCACTGTAGTAGTAGATCTTACTGTAGCTCCTAGCAACTTAAAGACTGATGCTATCATTAGAGGTAAAGTAGATATTACTGGTGCTAATGGCGATACATGGATTATTGCTGATGAGACAGGTAGTATGGCTAATGTAGCATACACTGGTACGACTGGTAGTTATATTATAAATCTACCTTCTGCAGCACATGCCTCTTGGATAAATAGAGAATTTACATTTGCTGCTGATGCCACTATTCTAGCAACTTTTGAAGCTGTTATTACTGCAGACGGAGCAGAAAAAATAGATGGTGCTGCAACGTATACTTTAGATGTAGCATATGAAACAGTTACTCTATGGTCTGACGGTGTTCACTGGAGAATCTTAGCTGCTACGTAGTAGGTTATCGTCTTTGAAATAGAAGACAATAATTTAATCGTATCCTTATAACGAGGATGGATTGTGATATGGAAAAGCTAAGACAGATATTCGTATTATTAATTCTTGGAACTATAGTTATGGTGGGTGTGTATATTAAACGCACACCCCCAGCTACCAGGATTGAACGTATAATCAAGACACATAACAGTGTTAAAGAAACGAATAGTCAATTTCCTGTAAATCGTAAATCTCCATCTAGTCAAGAAACCTTGTTTGGTCAAGACAGTATAAGGGTGGCACATGAGATATATGATAATGATACAAATATAATTTATTGGGAAATGCAGAACGATACATTACATATTTATACAAAAGAGGATTCAGCAAGAGATGCCTCAGAAAGAATCAAGTATATTCATAGTATAGAACCGTTTCCTGGTAAGTATGATTCTTTAATAGAGAACTGTCATGATTAAACAATACTTTAATAGGATACGAGAGACGTTATTATTCTTTGACTTCCAGCCTTTGTTGTTCTTCTGGTTAATTAGTGATGTATTAAACAATCAAATATTGTGGACTACATTATCTTATTGGACTAGTGTAGATCAACCATTTACATATTGGTTATATATGTGTTACTTCGTCTGCAGTTTGATGATGCTAATATCTATTAATAATATAAAATGGTTAGCAAGGTTCGTATCAATGCATTTAATGCTTATCTTATTCGCCACTATTAGATACATGGTAGATATCTGTATGACAATAGAGAGCGAACCTTTTGCATTGGTGGATGGTAAGAACTTATTGATCACATGTTGGTATGCTTTCATGTGGTCATGGATACTATTTAAACTAAAAAGAGAAATCTTAATAAACACTGTCAGATATGGACAATAATTTAATTACAGTAATAATAACAGCAATCACTGTAATGGGTGGAGCTGGAGCATGGAAATTCTATGCCCTCGTTATTCGTAATAGGGCAATACAGAATAAAGAAGACCTGATTGAACAGAATGTATACAGAGATGATCTTAAAGCAAGGATAGGGAAGCTGGAGACTGATAAGGATGAGTGTAATAACACCCTATTAGAAATGAGTTCAGAATTATCAGGACTTAAGGTGAGAATGGAGTTTGTAGAAAAAGAAAATGAGAGGTTAAAGTATAAATGAATCGGATAACATATCAGTCTTTAAATAAAAAAGATGCAATAAACTTTTTTTAGTTAAACAATTTACATATATTTGTGGAATGTTTAATTAAAAAAAGTTTATCATGTTAGATACAAAAACCAATGCAAGTTTAGATGAGAAGGAGCCAACTCTTAGTAAAGAGGAGCTTAATGCCCGAAGAGATGAGATCACTTCTTTCTACAAAGACAATATTCAACACCTTGAGATCCAAGCTGAATATGAAACCCTTTTAGCTACTATAGAGAAGGCTAGAGCAGAAAGAATGCAAGCCCAGATGTTTATGGCACAGCAATATGCTGACCAAGAGGGAGGAGTGGAACCTGATTCAGAGGAAGCCTTGGCATTTAAAGAAGCTATGGAAAAAGCTGCAACAAGTATAGATTAAATATCATGTTAATCAAAAAAGGAGATAGAAGCCTTGATGTAAGACATCTTCAAGGCAAGTTAGGTCTAAAACAAGATAGTATCTTTGGACCTATAACTGAAAAGGCGGTAATACGCTTCCAGCTTTCTAAAAATCTAGATGTGACTGGTATGGTGGACAGTGATATGTGGGCTTTACTGTTTAATAAATCCCCAGTAGAGAATGAAGCCATTGATGAGGATACAGATGTGTCTAGTCAGTATTATAAAACTAACTTTCATCAATTAATTCATAAACACTACTTGCCTAAAGGTCAATATCTTGAAGGTCCTGTAAAAAATGAATATATTTTTCTTCATCATACAGCAGGGAACAATAACCCTTATAAGACAATAGATCATTGGGGTAGAGATGATAGAGGAAGGATAGCCACTGAATTTGTACTAGGAGGCAGGAACCATAGAACAGGTGATGACGAATATGATGGGGTAATGGTTCAAGCATTCCCAGAAGGGGGTCAAGCATGGCACTTAGGTCGTACTAAATCAGGATGGATGAATAGACATTCTGTAGGATTGGAGATATGTGCTATGGGATATCTAGATAAGGATAATAAGACCTATGTGGGTAGTACAGTGACTCCTGAAGAAGTGATTGAGTTATCAGAACCCTTTAAAGGTCGCTTAAAGTATCATAGATACACAGAATTACAGATAAAAGAAACTGAAAAGTGGATTAGATATGTAGGAGAAAGAGATGGAATAGATATTAGACTCGGATTAAAACAATTCATACAGAAATATGGACCCACTAAGGGGTTTGACTTTCAGGTTAATGCTTGTAAAGGAGAGGTGAAGGGATTATTAACACATGGAAATGTAAGGACGGGTAAATCGGATTGTTATCCTGACCCAGATTTTGTTGATATGATATTAAGTTTGTAACATGGCAATAGTAAACAAAGTAGATTTAAAACTTAAAGTAGATATTGATAATACTATTAAATATCAGATATTAACGTTTTGTTTTTTTAAAAATATACAGATAAGTAACTCTGATTTAGAATTTTTATCTACATTAGCTAAGAATCCTAAAATGGAAATTTCTAAATTTTGCATTCTATTAACAGATCTGCATATTTTTAAAAGTGCACAATCAGCAAGGAACGCTATTTCAAAAGCTGCAAAAAAGAACCTGGTTGTAAAGAGAGGGCACAATAAAAAAACTATAGTTTTAAATAAAATTATAAATGTGCAAAAAGATGGGTTGGTATTACTTGACTATAAAATTCTAGGAAGTGAATCCAAAGAAGCATAAGGAGTTTAAAAAAGGAATAGCAGAAACAGTGGGAGTACATCCGCAGGTAGTGGATGACTTTATAACTTTTTATTATGCTAAATTGAGAAAAAAGTTATCTCAGTTAGATTTTCCTAGAATTAATGTAGAAGGTTTAGGTACTTTTGAATTAAGAAAAGGTAGATTAGAATCTGCAATAAAAAAGAATAAAAGTATGTTAGGCAATATTGCTAAAAGAACATATAATGGTTATGCTAAGAGTGAAAATATAATTGAGAATATAGATCAGATGTCTCATGCTCTTAGTCAAATGGAAGAAGATATTTTAAAGAAGAAAGAATTTAAAAGCAAAAAAAATGACTAAACCTTGGAAAAAATACTTAGATGCGTTTAAGAATTTAGATCAAATTGCAGAAGGGATCAAAAATAATATGTTTAAGAAAGAACATATAGAAGCTGTAGCAACAGATAGATTTCAAATATGCAATAGTTGTAGTTTATTTGATTCTAAAGGTACAACTTGTACAGTTCCAGGTACTCAACCTTGTTGTTCAGATTGTGGATGTAGTTTAGCATTTAAAATGAGATCATTATCTTCTGAATGTCCAAAAGGATACTGGCATGCTCTGGTACCAGAAGAAACGGAAGGATTAATTACTGAACAAATAGAAAATAATAATGATTGAGATTAATTACATATATAATAATATAATTATTAGTATACCCATAAACAGACAAACTGAATATTGGTATACTTCAATGACATAGTAACATGGCAATAGTATTTAAAGAAGAAGGTCATATTTATGAAAGTAATGACCAAGATAAAATTGATTGGACTAGTGTAACGTCCTTCATAGGGATGTTTAAACCTAAATTTGATAGAGAAGGGCAAGCTAAAAAGTCATCTAAGAATAAAAGGTCCAAATGGTATAATATGACTGAAAAAGAAATACTATCTGCTTGGGATAATGAGACTCAAAGAGCAATTAAGTTAGGTAATTGGTATCATAACCAAAGAGAAGAGGATATGCTTGATTTTTCAACTATAGAGCGTAATGGAACAGAGGTGCCTATCATTAAACCTTTAATTACAGAAGAAGGTCTTAAATTAGCACCAGAACAAAAACTCAAAGAGGGAGTATATCCAGAACATATGGTATATTTAAAATCTGCAAAGCTATGTGGACAAGAAGATATAGTTGAAGTGGTAGATGGGTGTATAAATGTCCATGATTATAAAACAAATAAGGAAATTAAAGAGAAGGGTTATACTAATTGGGAGGGTATCACGAATAAACTATATAAGCCAGTTAATAATTTAGATGATTGTAATATCAACCATTATAACTTACAGCTCAGCATTTATGCGTATATTATTAAGAAGCACAACCCCAAATTAAAGATAGGCAAGCTAACAATTCAGCATGTTAAATTTGAGACAGTGGGTGAAGATTCAAATGGCTATCCTATTAGTAAAATACTCAATGGAGAGCCTGTATTGGATGAAGTTAAAATATATGAACTTCCATATTTGAAAGATGAGGTATCTTCACTTATAATGTGGTTAAAAGATAAACAATAATATGATAGTTAGATTATTTGATATACAAAATAGCAAGGTCATACCTTCAGAACATTGTTATGCTCTTCCATTCCTTAAGGCTGTAATGGATGAGTATCCTGATACATATATGCAAGTATATCAATATGTATTTTATATGAGTTGCCCTAATCCTGATTTAAATCCTTTCTTTAACTTACCAGAACATGAGAAAGAAGATATTATTATAGAAGAAGTAACTCTTGATGAGTCTCCTGAAGATGGAACGATTAGATACGCTTTAGATATGTGTAAAAAAATGTATGAGACACCAACATACAGAGCTTATGTGGGAATTAAATCCATGTTAGATAGATTGGCAAAGTATATGGAAGTTACAGCAATAGAACATGGGAGAGATGGTAATATAAATTCTATGGTTAATGCAGCAGCTAAGTTTGAACAGATTAGACAGTCATATAAAGGCGCATTCACAGATATGAAGCAGGAACAAGAGAGTTCTGTACGTGGAGGAGCCGGATTAGCTTACGATCAGTTATGATAAACAATAAAGGAGATGTTAAATTACATTTCTGCTATTGGGATGAACCAATATTTAATAATGATAAACCAAAAACAAAAGAAAATGGGACAACAAGTAATACCAGTGGGAAAAAAAATCCTGATAAAGCAAAAGAAAGCTAAAACAAAAACCGCATCAGGGTTATTTCTACCTGAGATAGCTCAGAAGAAAGAGTACAAAGGATTAGTGATGGGTATAGGTAAAGCTGTAGAGGAAATTAAAGTGGGTGACGTTGTTCAATACACTGAACACTGTTTACCAACTACTATGCCTCATGATGGAGAAGACCATTTACTTATTCAAGAAGGAGATGTATTTGCTATCTTAGTGGATGTATAAAATTGTACCTACATATCATAACGGTAAATGGGGAACTACAGAATTCATAGATAAACCTGCATTTCTAGAATATATTCTAAGTATATTTAGTGAACCTGGTGAGTATGGTCTAAACAACCTTTCTTATAAATTTAATATAGAAGCAAAATCATTTACGGATCAAGGGTTTTAGTGGAATAAACCATTTAGATCTAAAGATTTTACTAACTATTGGGAAGATCAAAAAAATAAATGTAGAACAGGAGTCATATATAAAGACAATAAGAAAAGTTTCTTTTTAACTAGAGATTATTATATGTGGTTAAACTTTTTACCAATCTTTGATAAGGAAGAGAAGAAGTATGGCTTTGCAAAAGTGAGAGATGCACAGTATCACATGGCTTTGTATGAGTTATTGGCAGAGTTAAACAATCAGCACTCTGCAATACTTAAGAAACGTCAGATAGCCTCCTCATATTTTCATATGGGTAAGATTATAAATACGTATTGGTTTGAAGAAGGAAGCATATGTAAAATAGGTGCTTCATTAAAAGACTTTATTAATGATAAGGGTTCATGGAAATTCTTAGACGAATATAAAACCTTCTTAAACGAACATACCGCATGGTATAGACCCAGTAATCCTGAAAAGGTTTTACTATGGCAACAGCAGATTGAAGTAAAGATAGGAAATAGAAAAACAGCAAGAGGATTAAAATCTAAAATACAGGGTGGATCATTTGAGAAAAATGCTACTACAGGTGTAGGTGGACCATGTACAATATTCTTTCATGAGGAAGCGGGTATTGCTCCTAAGATGTCAGACACGTATGAGTATCTTCGTCCTGCTATGTCATCTGGTATGATGACTACAGGTATGTTCATAGCAGCAGGATCTGTAGGAGATCTACAACAGTGTAACCCATTAAAGGAAATGATTTTAAATCCTAGAGCAAATGATATCTATGCTGTAGAAACAAATCTAATGGATGCTGATGGAGCAATAGGAATGGCAGGTTTGTTTATTCCTGAACAACACTCTATGCCTCCATTCATTGATGAGTTCGGTAATTCTTTAGTAGAAGAAGCTATAGAAGCAATCATTGAAGAAAGGTCCCGTTGGAAGAATGAACTAAACGGAGAGCAATTCCAATTAAGAATTTCTCAAAAACCAATGAACATTGCTGAAGCTTTTGCATATAGAAAAGCTTCTATATTTCCTCAAGCAATTCTTTCTAGACAGCAAAAAAGAATTGAAGAAAAAGAATATCCTTATGAGCTTATAGAATTAGATAGAGATGAGAAAGGTATATCAGCTAAAAGAACTAATAAGTTACCTATATCTAAATTCCCAGTTGATAAAAAACAAATAGATAAAACAGGAACGATAGTGGTTTGGGAAAGACCCATACCATCACCTGGGTTTGGAGCATACTATGCATCTATTGACCCTGTATCAGAAGGAAAGACTACCACATCAGATTCTTTATGTAGTATCTTTGTATATAAGAATGCCACCGAAGTTACCAGAACAACTCTATCAGGAGATGTTGAGCAATTTTTAGAAAAAGATAAAATTGTAGCTGCATGGTGCGGAAGGTTTGATGATATTAATAAAACACATGAGAGATTAGAACTAATCATAGAATGGTATAATGCTTGGACAATAGTGGAGAATAATATTTCACTATTTATTCAGCATATGATAGCTAGAAAAAAACAAAGGTATTTAGTTCCTAAGCAGCAGATCTTATTTCTAAAAGATTTAGGTTCTAATAAAACGGTTTATCAAGAATATGGTTGGAAAAATACAGGAACTCTTTTTAAAAGTCATTTGATTTCATATGCAATAGAATTTTTAAGAGAGGTAATAAATGAAGAAACGGATGTTGATGGTGCTGTAACAAGTCAAACATTTGGGGTGGAAAGAGTGCCTGATCCTATGCTAATAAAGGAGATGCTTGCTTACTATCCTGGGTTGAACGTTGACAGATTAGTTGCCTTTGGAGCACTAATTGCCTTTGTTAAAATACAACAATCTAATAGAGGATATTCAAAAAGACGTGAATCGGAGGGTAATTCTTTGGTAAATTCAGAAAATTTGTATAAATTAAAGTATAGTCCTTTTAAAAACATTGGTCGTTCACAAACATCTGGTAGTAATAGACCTCGTAGGTCAGGATTTAAGAATTATAAATAGACTCAAATAAATAAAATTCCGCATGAGAGTATTAAATGCAATGCAGTTAAAGAAAGGAGCTAAGGCCGAAAGCGGTCCTACATATTCTAGTTTAACTCAACCAATACAGTTTATACCTTCCTCAGAAAAAACTGATGATTGGGCAGCGTGGAATTTAGATTGGTTAGAATTACAAGGTGTTGAATTTTTAAAAATAAATGCCAGAAGACTTTTAAAAAATTATAAGTTAGCTAAAGGTATTATTGATAAGTCAGATTACATTGTTGAAGAAGATAATGATTATAAAGAGATGATGGATGTTTTAACAAAGGAAAATGATTCTGCGTTAGAACTTAAATTCTATCCTATTGTACCAAATGTTATTAATGTATTAAGTGGAGAATTTACAAAGAGATATAACAAAGTACAATTTAGAGCAGTTGATGATAAGTCATACAACGAAATGCTTGAGGAAAAAAAGTCTGAAATTGAAGAATCATTATTGGGAGATGCAGAAAGAAGTCTAATTCTAAAAATGATTGAAGCTGGAATGGATCCTGAATCTGAAGAAGCTCAGCAACAATTATCTCCAGACAATTTAAAAACCCTTCCTGAAATAGAAGATTACTTTAGTAAGTCGTATAGAAGTAGTATAGAAGAATGGGCCACTCATCAATTAAATGTTGATGAAGAGAGATTTAAAATGCAAGAGCTTGAAGAACGAGGGTTCAGAGATATGCTTATTGCTGATAGAGAGTTTTGGCATTTTAGAATGTTGGAGGATGATTATGATGTAGAGTTATGGAATCCTGTTTTAACATTCTATCAAAAATCTCCAGACCAAAGATACATATCAGATTCAAACTATGTAGGTAAAGTAGATCTAATGACTGTTTCTGATGTAGTAGATAAGTATGGTTATTTAATGGATGAAAGACAACTCTCATCTTTACAAAGAATATACCCTGCTCGTTCAGCTCAGTATCAAGTAAACGGTTATCAAAATGATGGAGCATACTATGATGCTACAAGATCACATGCCTGGAATACAGAAATGCCCGGTCTAGCTTATAGACAGTATGCAAGTAACTACATGGCTGATCCTGCACGTGGAGGAGATATACTAACGCAAATTCTTTCTCAAAGTGAGGACTTAGAACAATGGGGCGATGGAAACTTAATGCGTGTTTCAACAATCTATTGGAAGACCCAACGTAAGGTTGGACATTTAACTAAAATAGAATTTGATGGAGAAGTAACTCAAGAGGTAATTGATGAATCATTTAAGATAACTGAGAAAGCAGTTTATGATACATCCATCTTTAAGAATAAATCTAAGGATACATTATTGGAAGGTGAGCATGTTGACTGGATTTGGATTAATGAAACATGGGGAGGAGTTAAGGTAGGTCCTAACGTTCCTGCCATGTGGCAAACTACTATGGATGACAATGTCAATCCTATTTACTTAGGTATTAATAGAGAAAAGCCAGGGAGACTTCCTTTCCAATTTAAAGGAGAGAATTCACTATATGGATGTAAACTTCCTGTAGAAGGAAGAGTATTCTCAGATAGAAATACCAGATCCACTTCTCTTGTAGACCTAATGAAGGCATATCAAGTAGGATATAATATGGTTAACAATCAAATAGCTGATATCCTCATTGATGAATTAGGAACAGTGATTATGTTTGACCAAAATGCTCTGCCACGTCACTCAATGGGAGAAGACTGGGGTAAGAACAATTATGCTAAAGCATATACAGCTATGAAAGATTTTTCTATGCTACCATTAGATACATCAATAACTAATACAGAAAACGCTACTAATTTTAATCACTACCAAACTCTAAACATGGAGCAGACTAGTAGATTAATGAGTAGAATTCAATTAGCTAATTACTTTAAACAACAATGTTTTGATTCTATTGGCATAAATCCTCAACGTTTAGGTGGGGCTGTATCTGCAGAAACAGCAACAGGTGTTGTTAATGCTATGCAGCAATCATATGCTCAAACAGAAATATACTTTGTACAGCACTCTGATCATTTAATGCCTAGAGTTCACCAAATGAGAACGGACTTAGCTCAGTTCTATAATAGCACTAATCCAAGTGTAAGATTGTCTTACATCTCTACAGAGGCTCAGAAGGTTAATTTTGTTATAAATGGCACCGATCTATTACTTAGAGATTTTAATGTCTTTGCAACCACTAAAACGAACCACAGAGCAATCTTAGAACAGCTAAAGCAAATGGCATTAACTAATAATACTACTGGAGCTTCTATATATGAGCTAGGAAATATTGTTAAAGCTGATTCTATATCTGAAGTGACAGACATCTTGAGAGATTCTGAAACAAGAGTGGAACAGGAAAGAGCTCAAGAAATGCAGCAGCAACGTCAAATGCAAGAAGAGCAACTTCAAGCTAAATCTCAAGAAGAGCAGCAGAAGTTAGAAGTTGAAATGTCAGAAAATGAAAAGGATAGACAGAATAAGATTGTCTTAGCAGAAATTAAGTCTGCTGGATTTGGATCTCAGGTTGATATAAATCAAAATCAAGTATCTGATTATCAAGATGCAATGAAAGATATTAGAGAGACTACAAGATTCCAAGAACAAACTAATCTCAAACGTGATGAGATGGCAATGAAAGGAACCTTGGAATCAGAAAGACTTCAAGTTGAAAGAGAAAAAATTTCAGCTAAAAGAGATATTGCTACTAAAGATTTACAGATTGCTAGAGAGAACAAAAATAAGTACGATGTCAAAGATCCTAAAAAATATAAGGACAAATAATTGGCGTTAGCTATATACTGCTAAAAACTTTCTAGAAATACAAAATATAATAAGTTTAATGTGTTGTATCCTACATTAACTTTTATTATATTGTATATATAAGGATAAGTACTAAATATTAAAACCACCAATATTATGAATACAAAAGAAACTACAGTGAATAGTAAGGTAGAAACATTAGATGTGAATTTAGATGAAATATTCAATGGCGCACCAAGCGGCAGTGATATCACGTTGCCTGAAGAAACCAAAGTTAAACCACATATTTTATCAGGTTTAAATGAAAAAGCGGATTTTTCATTTGCCAATGTAGATGATGATGGAGTAGATGATTTAAGTGAAAAAACAGAAGCTGTGAGTGATGACTCAGAAGTAGCTTCGGAAGATACATTAGATGAGTTAGTAGAAGAGCAAGTAAAAACTGATTCTGAAGAAGTAAAAGATATTCTTGATACTTTAGATGATGAAACAAATGAGGATGTTGAAAAGAAAGAAACAAGAGGTAGAAAATCTATTTCAGGAATTTCTGATGTATTTGATAAACTAATTAAAGCAGAAAAAATTGTGCCCTTTGATGATGGAAAATCTTTAGACGATTATACTGCTAAAGATTGGGAAGAATTAATTGATGCCAACTTACAAGAGAAAGCAAATGAAGTAAGACGTGAAACTCCCAAACAATTTTTTGCAAGTTTACCACAAGAATTACAGATTGCTGCTAGATATGTTGCAGATGGAGGACAAGATTTAAAAGGATTATTTAATACTTTAGGTAGTGTTGAAGAAACCAAACAACTTAATGTTAAATCTGAGTCTGACCAAGAGACAATCATTAAAGAATATTTAGGTGCTACAGGTTATGGGACTTCAGATGAAATTGCTGAAGAAATAGAGATCTGGAAAGATTTAGGAAAACTTGAAAAGCAAGCAGCTAAGTTTAAGCCGAAGTTGGATAAGATGCAAGAAAAAATTGTAGGTAAGAAACTTCAAGAGCAAGACTTAAAAAGAAAACAACAAGAGCATGCTTCTAAAAGATACATGTCAAATGTATATGAAACTCTTAAAGAAGGAAGTTTAGGAGATATCAAAGTAGATAGAAAGACACAAGCTATGTTATATAATGGGTTAGTGCAACCTAGTTATCCATCAGTAAGTGGGAAGAACACAAACTTATTAGGACACCTTTTAGAAAAGTATCAGTTTGTTGAACCAAATTATACTTTGATTTCAGAAGCTCTATGGTTATTGTCAGATCCTAATGGATATAAAGCAAAGATCATGGATAAGGGAGCACAACAAAGTGTTGAGAAAACAGTGAGGAAACTAAAAACTGCAGCAGCAAATAATAGTTCTGCTTCTTTAGGTGTTGAACAGAGAGAGGAGCAAAAAAGAAAACCAGCAGGAAAGAAATTACAGAGAACCAACAACATTTTCAAACGGATTTAACAATCATACAAATATATAATAATTAATTAAAACAGTTTAAATTATGGCAACACCAGTATTAAATAATGGGATTTTCCTGAGAGACACAAGCTATAAAGCTAGTTCTCATGTAGATTCTTATCACCTAACCCAAATGCTCGGAAACGCTGAGCCTATGGATATGGGACCAGTAGATCTATGGGCAATGACCCAAAAGGTAGAGATGCCTTTGTATCAAATGGCTTCATTCGGAGGTAAGAATACTATCATGGTAGACAACGCTCGTGGTGAGTACAAATGGCAAACTCCAATCGCACAAGATCTCCCCTACATTGTAGCGGACATTGAGGCAGCAGTAGAAACAAAGGGTGTAGACGGTACTACATTCAAAATTAAAATTTCTAAAAGAACCTTTGGTCATGGTGATATTATCACTTATGATAAGTATAATGGTTTAGAGCTTTACATTACAGCGGAAGATATTATTCCAGCTGGAGATGGCTTTATCTATACAGTTCAACTAGTAAATAATAATAACGCAGTATTCTTGGATAACAAGTATCTTGCAAAAGGTACAAAGTTCTTCAGAAAAGGTTCTGCAAGAGGTGAGTACGGAGAAAGATTCTCTGACATTGAAACAGGTTCTGGTTTCCGTGAATTCTACAACTTTGTAGGAGGAGCAGAAGCACACGTTCACTATTCAATTTCTTCTAGAGC
The DNA here is from genome assembly GCA_027564095.1 of Cellarinelloides crassus. Taxonomy (NCBI): domain Eukaryota; kingdom Metazoa; phylum Bryozoa; class Gymnolaemata; order Cheilostomatida; family Sclerodomidae; genus Cellarinelloides; species Cellarinelloides crassus. The sequence goes on from JAOQGK010012224.1 coordinate 16,155, forward strand.
AGACTTAATGATCAAAGGCGGTTTAAACGCTGATGGTACTGTTCCAGTAACTGAGATCTGGAGAAACTTTAACACTGATCCTAACAATCCATCTGTACCTAGTATTGAAGGACTTGTAGCTAAC
>JAOQGK010013335.1:0-16049 GCA_027564095.1 Cellarinelloides crassus
ATATACATTATAAAATTATATAGTAAAGAAAGAGAAATCTATGTGTAGTTTTACCCCTCTCTACTTTAAAATATTGTCTTAAATAATATATGTTCATTTTATTGTAATATGATGAAATGACAAAACACATTGACTTTTAGAGTAAAATACCATTACAATGTAATTTGCTTTATTATGCAATTATAGCACTAAAATGGCTAAAATGACAACACACATTTGGTCATTTTTCTTGTGTTTTGTCATATTTTCACTAAATTAATAAAGCAAAAAGTATTGTAAATATGGCTAAAATGACCAAAAAACACTAAAATGGCAAAACACATGATTTTTCAGGTATATTTTCATTAATAAAGCAAAAAAGCTTGTAGCTAAAAAAGGTAGAGGTACCCCATATTAATTAATATTTATTAAAAAACTTATGTGTTTTGTCATATTACAATGTAATTTGCTTTATTAATGATATTTAGTTTTAATATTTACAATGTAATTTGCTTTATTAATTCATATTATTTAATAAAGCAAAAAAGCTTTTAAATTTGTGTGTTGTCATTTTTCTTATTTTAAGGTAAAATACAATAATAAATGAAATCCTATTGTAGCAATATTTGGCTTGTGTTTTGTCATTTCACTATGTGTGTTGTCATATCATCTAAAACTTAAGAATTAAAACATTAAAGATAGACATAAATACATAATTTTATAGATATATCTCTAAATATATTGGTAATAATTATACTTATATACATTATAAAATTATATAGTAAAGAAAGAGAAATCTATGTGTAGTTTTACCCCTCTCTACTTTAAAATATTGTTATGTTTTCTTTACAATAATTATATCCAAAATATATTTTATTTAAAACTCAATATTTTATAATAATGTGTGTTTTATTATAAATAAAGAAATTGAATATAAGTGGTTGGAAAAAATAGTCTTAAATAATATGAGAATTACTTCTTAAACTTAAAAGGTTTAAATTTTATTTTATAAACTATCTATATTATTAAAAATATATTTCTTTTTAATGTAAATAAAATGCATCATAAATGCTTATTTTTATCTTTATAAATAATCTTTAACTTACAAAGTTAATATTTTAAATAAACTATATAAAGATAATGGCATTTGCTTTTCTAAATTTACAATTTATTATTTTTAATATAAATTACATTATTATATAAATATTTTAAATATATAAAACATAAAAATAGAAGTAAAAGTAAACAATATAAGAAATAATTGGTCTCGGACTGGCATTAGAAAAGAATTAAATATGTTATAACTTTTCATCGATTTTTCGATAATAATTTTTGAGAATATCAATATAAATAGAATAAAATAGAGACCAATTAACATTATGAAAATGCTTCTAAATATAAAATTAATTATAACAATTGTTAGTTCTGATAAAAAATTTAAAGAGGGGGGAATTCCTATATTTAATATAAATAAAACACTAAAAAGGATAAAAAAAATAACAGATTTGAATTTTAGTGAGGAGATAAAGTTTATATTTCGATTGTTAAATAATAAATAAAAAGTATTACTTATAAAAAACAAAGATGGAGAAATAATCCCATGAGATACTGATATTAGCAATAATCCAATAAATCCAATATCTTTTATCGTTAATAAAATTAAAATGCAAAAACTTATGTGAGAAACAGAAGAATAAGCTACAATTTGTTTAAAATCTTTAGATTTAATACATATTAAAATAGAGTATAAACTACCTACTCTAATTCTAATACATAATAATGTAAAAAATCAACTATTTTTTAAAACTAAAAAGAAATTTTTAAATCGTATTATACCATAAATTCCAAATTTTATTATAATGCTAGCCAAAAATATTGAACCTTCTGTTGGGGATTCTACATGAGCTTTTGGTAATCAAAAATGAAATCAATAAAATGCAGTTTTTAAAAAAAAGGAAATAAGAATCAATATAAATATAATTATATTTGTAGATATTTTCACTTTAGAGATTATATTTATTATTATTGTATTTTCTATAAATATTAATATTAACAAACCAAGTAATATAGGTATAGATCCTATTATACCATATATAAAAAAATAAGAAGAAGACATAAATCGTTCATAAGATTTACCTCAAATATAAATAATTAGTAATATTATAGGAAATATAAATTCAAAAGAAATGTAAAACAATAATAAATTATTAACATTGAATAATAATAAAGAAAATAATAATAATGTAATTATTACATTTAACTTTTTAACATTAAAATTATTATTTAATATAATTATTATCAACAATATTCATATTGTTAAAATTGAAAAAATACTACTTATTAGATCATTATTTAATAAAATAGTCACTTTATTATTTATAGTTAAATTAATAATAAATAATATAATGTAAAATCTTTTCACAAGAATAATAAAATCTTTTATTATAAAATTACTTATTTTTAATATAAAAATTTGATATTTGATATCTTTTATAATTTTCAAAATTATATTATTAAATTTTTAAAATTCTTTTACATTATGATGATCATAAGGAACTAATAAATAAATATCTGATATAATATTTGAAATAGTAAAAGAAATTATTCTTTTTTTCCTTAATATTCTTTCAGCTAAATTTCATAAAAATAATAAAAGAGCTATATTTCTTAATCCAGCTCCATATCTTATAATAAAATTTCAAAAATAATAAATATCTGGGTATCTAACATATCGTCGAGGTATTCTAGCTAATCCTGTAAAATGCATAGGGAAAAAAATTAAATTAGAACCAATAGTAAGTATAATAAATGAAATACACATGATTTTTTCTCTTATTCAAATTCCAAATATGAAAATAAATCAAAAATTTACTCCTCCTAAAATTAAATAAACGGCTCCTATTCTTAAAACATAGTGAAAATGACCTACAATAAAATATGTGTCATGCAGTATTAAATCAATAGATTGATTTGTAATGAAAATACCAGTGAATCCTCCAAATAAAAATATAATTATAAACCCAATTAATCATAATATAGTTGAGTCAGAATTATTAATAAATATATTTTTTATAGAATATAACCAAGAAAATATTTTAATACCTGTTGGTACTCCAATTAAAGCTCTTGCAGCCCCAAAAAAAATAGTTGATTCTATTGTTATTCCTACTGTAAATATATGGTGAGCTCAAACTACACATCTTAAAAATATAATTATACCTATAGCATATAATATAGATATATGAGAAAAAATAGTTTTTGATTGAGAAAAATATAATACTATTTGAGATATTATACCTATACCTGGTAAAATTAATACATATACTTCTGGATGACCAAAAAATCAAAATAAGTGTTGAAATAAAACTGGATCACCACCACCAGAAGGTTCAAAAAAAGATGTGTTAAAATTTCGATCAGTTAATAATATAGTGATAGCTCCAGCTAAAACAGGTAAAGTAAATAATAATAAAAAAGAGGTAGTGATAATTCTTCAAACAAATAAAGGGATTTGAGAGAATGTTATTCCCCTTTTTCGATAAGTTAAAAATGTTGTAAAAAAATTAATAGAACTATTAATACTAGAAATTCCAGCTATATGTAAAGATAAAATAGCTAAATCTATAGAAAATGAAGATCTAAATAAATATGAAGATAAAGGAGGATAAATTGTTCAACCTCCAGTAATACCAGATTCTACTATTAAAGATATTAATAATAATAAAAAAGCTATAGGTTGTAATCAAAATGAAAAATTATTTAATCGAGGAAAAGTTATATCTTGACAACCCAAAAATAAAGGGATTAATCAATTTCTAAATCCTCCTATTAAAAAAGGCATAATAAAGAAAAAAACTATAATTAATCCATGACTTGTTACTAAATTATTATATGAATCATTATCAAATAAAAAACTACTAGGTGTTATTAATTCAATACGAATTAGTATTCTTATAGAACTACCCAAAGTTCCAGCTAAAATTCTGAAAATGAAAAATAATGTTCCAATATCTTTATGGTTTGTAGAATTAAATCAACGTAATATATTTAAATTAATTTTACAAAGGTTTCCCATCTTTGTTTTTTCAAAACAATATTTTTTATTAAACTATAAATAATAATATATTAATAAAACATTTACAATGTAATATTAATAAAGCAAAAAAGGTTTATATTTTTTATGTCTTTTTAAAAGGATGAAATAATATACTAAAAAAGCTTTATATTTAGACCCTTTAGCTCTTTTTACTATTATTCTTTTCTTTTTATAGTTAAAAATATGAAAATAAAGTAAAGCTTTTTTCATTTATTAATAATGATTTATAGTTACATTTAATTAGCATCATAATGATAATTAGACTAATTTTAATAATTCTTTTTTTATTTTTATCTACTGCTTTTAGAACATTAGTTGAACGAGAGATTATAGGGTTAGCTAAAATTCGAAAATCCCCAAATAAAAACATAATAATTGGAATTGTTCAACCTTTATTAGATGGAATTAAATTATTAATAAAAAATAAATTGATTAATATTTTTTCCAATTATTATTTAATTTTAATAACTACTTTTATTTGTTTTACTATATCTTTAATGTTTATTTATATTATGCCTTTTTTTAATTATTATATTTATTGTAAATATAGAATATTAGTTTTATTGCTAATATCTACAACATTTTCATTTTTAACTATTATCATAAGTTTTTTTTCTAGAAGAAAATATTCTGGTGTAGGATCTCAACGAATTTATTCTCAAATAATTTCTTATGAAGTAATAATATCTTTTATAATATTATTATTATCAATTATTATATTAACAAATTTTTCATTTTCTTTGTTAAAATTAAATAATAATTATATATATATTTTAAAATTTCCATATTTGTTTGTATTATGATTAATTGTCATTTTAGCAGAAATAAATCGTACTCCTTTTGATAGAGTTGAGGGAGAATCTGAAATTGTTAGAGGATTTAACACAGAATTAAGAAGATTAGTTTTTGTTTATATTTTTTTAGCAGAATACACATTAATATCTATTATGTCATTTTTAACTTCTATATTATTTTTCTATACAGGATTAATTTTTATTACTATCTGTATATATATACTAATTTTAAGATTTATTTTTTTCATTCGTTGTTTATTACCTCGAATTCGATATGATAAAGTAATGCATTTATTTTGATTTTATTTATTACCAATTACTATCATGATAAATATAATGATTATTTTTATAAAATAAAATTTAGTTATTATTTTTAGATCTTGAATCTAAAAGAGTGAAATAAAAACACAACTTCATTAATGGTGTATAAAACATTTAAAATTTTCATTTTTAAGAATATTTAATGATTCTTTTTATTTTATTGTGTTAAAATATTAACTTTGGGTGTTAAAGAAATATAAAAGATTTCATTTAAATATAAAGTTTCGACCTTTATTAAACAGTTAATCTGATGAAATAATTTTAAATTTTATACTAATAACTTTTATAACATTAACTTTATTGATAATAATATATTACACTAATAATAGTAAAATAATGTTAGCAATATTATTAGCTTTAACTTTAAATATTCTATTATTACTTTATTATAATGTAAGTATTTGAATTAGAATTATATTACTTTTAACTTATTATATAGGAATATTATCTATTTATATTTTCTTTGTTAGTAGAGGAGTATTAATTTTTGAAAATAATACTTATAATAATTTATTATTACTATTATGTTTATCTATTTTATTAAACATGAGAAATAATTATTTAATAAAAGTTTCTATAGATTGAGAATTTATTTTTAAATTATTTTATAGGACATCTTTTTATTTTGTTATATTTGTTTTATTGTATTTTTACTTAGTTATAATTTTAATATTAAAATTATGTAATATAAACAAAATAAAATCAATACGGTTGTTTTTTTACTTGAGATGGCAGAATTATATGCATAAGATCTAAAATCTTTTTATGTTAATACTCTTAAGAATTTTAAAAATTAAAAACTATTATTGTGAAATAATCTCTAAAATTCCTATAAGAAGAAATTTAACTTATTTTTGGAGGTTTGGTTTTATCTTAGGAGTATTTTTACTTATACAAACTTTATCTGGATTTTTAATTACTTTTACCTTTATTCCAACCGAGTTAAAATCTTTTCACTCTGTTTTTTTCCTTCAAAATGAAATTTATTTTGGTTGACTTTTGTATTCTGTACATAGGTTAGGTGTTTCTTTTATTTTTATTATTATATATGTTCATATTTTTCGTGGTTTTTATTATAAATTATTTAATAATTTTATAATGTGAGTATCTGGTATAATTATATTTTTAATATTAATTATTATTTCTTTTTTAGGTTATGTTTTACCGTGAAATCAAATAAGCTATTGAGCTGCAAAAGTTATTACAAGAATAATTACTGTAGTATATTATTTAGGGAATGATTTAATTTTATTATTGTGGGGTGATTTTACAGTATCTGGACCTACTTTACAACGATTTTTTACATTACATTTTATTTTACCTTTACTATTGTGAGTTATAATTTTAACACATCTTTTAATTTTGCATATTAAAGTATCTAGAAATCCTTTTGGAAGAAACAGAAGAATATATTCTATCCCTTTTTTTCCTTATTATTTATATAAGGATATTTTTGGTTGTTTAATTATTATATTTATTATAATATATGCTATATTTTTTAATCCTTTTATATTTTTAGAATCAGATTCTTTTATTCCCTCTAATAAATTAGTGACTCCTAACCATATTAAACCAGATTGATTTTTATTGTGAGCTTATGCTGTATTACGTAGAATTAGATCTAAAGTAGGTGGAATTATTTGCTTATTATGTATTTTTGTAGCAATATTCATATTAAAATATTTATCTAATATATATAATAATACTATAAATATTTATTTATTTTGAGATTTTGTATTTGTGTGTTTTTTACTAAGTTATTGTGGTGGAGCAATATTAGAGTATCCTTTTACAGAATTATCAAAAATTATAATTTTTGTATTTTATGTCTATCTTTTATTCTTACCTAATTTTTAAATTTATTAAGTTAAATTAAAAACTATTTACTTTCAAAGTAAAAAATAATTATTATAAATTAATAGTACAAATACATCCATTCTTATGAGAATTTCATATAGCATTAATTATATTAGAAATTATTATTCTTTTAATTTTATTATATTTCATTATAAATTTCAAAAATCTTAAGATATAACATATAATTTCATTATCTTTTATAATACTATTAGTTTCTTTACTAATTTCTTTTATACTATTTATATTTAATGGTTTATTTTATTTAAATAATAATAACATAATAAAACAACTTCCATTTGAGTGCGGAAGGTATCCCTTTTTATTAAATTATTCTCATCTATCTTTAAAGTACTTTAAAATAATTTTATTATTTTTAATTTTTGATGTTGAATTTGCTTTAATTTTACCTAGTAGTTTTTTATATGTGAAAATATTTTCTTGGTTAAGAATAATTGGAATTTTTATTTTATTTAATTTTTTAATTTTAAGATTATATTATGAATTAGGTTGAGGTACTTTAGATTGAACTAAATAGTAATGTGTCGGAATAACGAATAATCTTGATAAGGTTAAATAAGATAGCATCCTTTACTTTAAAATTTAGTTTATTATAGAACATTAAATTGCAAATTTAATAGAAAATATTTTATTCTAATATTTATATCCAAGTAAAATAATGTTTTATTTTATTCTATTTATATTAACAATATTAATATAGAAACTTATTTCTAAAGAAATTTCCTTTCGTACATTTTCTTTTGTATTTTTCAAAATTAAAGATAAAAACCGATCTGACTTACGTCGATCTCAACTCAACTCATGTTATTTTTTAAAGGTCGAACAGACCTACCCTTTATTATATTTTATATAATGGAAAAATAAAGTCAACATCGATGTACTAAAATATTTAATTATATTAAATAATTTGAAGCCTGTTACCCCTAAAGAACTATTAAATAATTTTTCTAAATAAATAAAGATAATAAAATCTTTTATTGTCCCAATTAAATCTTTCTTTTATAGATAAAGTTTTTAGGGTCTTTTCCTCTTTTAATTTTATTTAAGCATGTTCACTTAAAGTTTAATTTATTTTTAAAAAGTAATACAGCTTTACTTTATTTACCCATTCATACTATTCACCAATTAAATGACGAATGATTTTGCTACTTTAATGCAAATAAATGCAGCCTTTTGAAAAATCAATTGGCAGGGATTACCTTTAATATTTTATTAAAGGAAATGTTTTTAATAAACAGTTAAAGTAAATATTGCCGAGTTCATTACTTTATTATTATTAGTAATACTAATTTTTTCATAGATTATATTTATTTTATTTTTAAATATATTTTGAATACAATAATAAAATATTAATTATAAATAATTATAATATTAAATTATTACATTTTTATATAGATGGATATTTTAATTCCTACAACATATTATATTATAAGCATAATTTTACACAAATTAAAAGCTTATCCTTTTAATTTTTATTCAAATATCTAGAATATTAAGATTTTCGATTAACATATAATTTCTTTATTTATATTTATTATTTTATGAAACAATTAGTAGTTCTATTACAATATAAATAAATATCAAATCTTTTCTAGTTAAAATTATTTAATTTTTAATTTTTAAAAAACTATTATTCCAAAGATACATTTTTAACTTATACTTATATAATCTTATGTCTATATTTTTCAATATTATTATTAGTATAAATAATAATAACTAGATTAAATCATTAATAATATACTAATAAAGCTTTATATTTTTTATGTCTTTTTAAAAGGATGAAATAATATACTAAAAAAGCTTTATATTTAGACCCTTTAGCTCTTTTTACTATTATTCTTTTCTTTTTATAGTTAAAAATATGAAAATAAAGTAAAGCTTTTTTGCTTTATTAATATTACATTTTTAGCGTTTTTATATTACGCATTATATATGTAAGTAAGCTAATATAAGCTATTGGGCTCATAACTCTTTAATAGATTTTTTCTCTACATAAATTTAAAATTTTGATATATAAAATTTGCTTTACATATTTTAAATAAAAAAATTTAAATATATTTTATTTATTAAATTTATAATTAATTGAAAAATTAAATAAGAAAGATGTATTAAATCTACTTAATTACTGTGCCAGCAATAGCGGTAAATCAGAAAGATTAAGTAAAAATATTGTTAATAATTTATTATAGCAAACTTATTTATTTAGATTAGGTATTAATTATTTATATTAATAATATTTGCTTATTATTAAAATAGAATTTAAAAAAGGATTAGATACTCTTTTATAACTATAAGAAATAATAAATTGAGTAAAACTTAAATTTTTTGGCATGAATAAACTAATTAGGGGCTCTTGATTTTTAATATAATAACCCATAATAAAAAATACCTACAAATAGCTTATACATTGTCGTGTTTAATGAATTATTAATAATAAAATTAATTCTTATTATAAGAAAATATACAGATCTAAATTTTGCATATGTAGGAATAAATTGAGAGAAATTAAAATATTTTCTTTATTATAAATAGATTCTAAATATATTTTGAACTTAAAAGTAAAATGTAAATAATTATTACATTTGAAATAGTTAATATTTGTGCACTAATTGCCCGTCAATTTTCTTCATATAGAAAAAAAGTCGAAACATAGTTATTGTAATAAAAATTGCAATATAAAGTTAGCAAAAGAAAATAATGCATTTAGTTTAGGACTAAAAGATAATAATTTGCTTTATATCAATAATAGTTTATATTAAAAAATTAAAGTTGTCTACTTTAGAACATTAGTTATTGCAATAAAAACTGGATTTCAATCTATATATTATTATATAAATATATTTAGAATAAATATAATAAGTAAACATTTAATTACATTAATTTTTATTATTACTATATCTATTTTTTTTATTTTTACTATTGTATTATGTGTTTATATTACTTTTAACTTAAATTTTTTTGTTATAAAAAACAGAGAGAATATTCTTGTGGAATTACTATCTTTTTTTATACCTTTATTTTTAGTTATTTATTTAAATTTTATTTTGATTGAAAGATGTATTATAGAAAGGATTTCTATGTTATCTATAAATCCTGTAGTGGTTAAAATTATAGGAAATCAATGATTTTGAACTTATGAATATGAATATTTTAACTCAACTTTTAATTCTTATATGTCTCAAAACATAGAAATAATTGGGGGTATAATACGAAATTTAGAGGTAGATAATCGTATAGTTTTACCGTACAATAAAATATGTAATTTAATAATTTCATCTACAGATGTTATTCATTCATTTAGAATTCCTGGGTTAGGTATTAAAATAGATGCTATTCCGGGACGATTAAATATAATTTCAACAATTAGAAATTTACCTGGTATTTTCTATGGTCAATGTTCAGAATTGTGTGGTGTAAATCATAGATTTATGCCAATTTGTTTAGAATTTATTTCTTTTGATAATTTTAATGCAATAAAATAATTTATAAATTAAAAAGAAACTAATAAATTAGTGAAGGATTGTTAATTCTTTTAAGTGTTTTCACCTTTTTAGGTTAATATTTAAAAAAGTTTATTTCTATAAATATTATGTTGTGGTCATAAAGATTATTTTTAATAAAAATAAAACATATTTTTATTATATTTAGAATTTTTAGAGAATTTAGATTAATATGAAATTATTATTTATATAGAGCTCCTTTAATGTTTCTTCTTTTAATTTTTATCTTTAAATTTTTTATGTCCATAATAATAATAAAATCTAAACATGTTATATATATAAACATTAAAAATGTATCAGATTATTTAATAAATAAAATATTTATTAACATAAAGGGTATTTTAGTTGTATTAGTTTTCTACATTATCTATACAAATGTATGCTCTTTAATTCTTCCTCATTTTGTAAAATTATCTGTACATTTACATTTTACTGTGGTTTTATCTTTTTTATGTTGAATTGCTTTAATTCTTTCTACCACATTTAAAAATTTTTCATATTTTATTCAACATAGAGTACCAACAGGATCTCCTTTATTTTTATCTATTGGATTATTTTTGATTGAAAATGTAAGAAATCTAGTTCGACCTTTTACATTATGTTTTCGTATTTGTGCTATTATATCAAGAGCTAATATTATTATAAATTTATCATTATCTTTTATTCTTACCTTTTTACCTTTTTTTAATTATAGTATTATAAATATTATTATCATAAGTTTTTTCTCACCAATTTTAATGATTTTATTTTTTTATGATATTTTAATTTGCTTTATTCAAGGTTATATTTTTGTTAGATTAGTAAATAGATATTCTGAAGAACATTCTTAATTATAATTATATTTTGTATTTTAATTATTATGTCTATAATTGTTATATTTTTAAATAAAATAAAGCTTTTAAATATAATTATTATATTAGAAATAATTGGATTATTAATATTAATATCCTTTTTTACTTTTTTAATTAATAATAATATTAATTCTTATGAAGTTAGTGTTTTTTTATTATGAATATTTGTTTGTGAAAGATGTGTATTGTTAACTTTTTATGTTATCTATTTTCGAAATATAAACTACACATATATTTCTTCTTTTAATTTATAAAAATTGATAGACATACAACTTCTAATTGTATTAAGATTAAAAATCCAATTTTTAGAGAATTGTAGTTTATAATAAAATATTTAATTTGCTATTAAAAGAAATATCTTTTCTATATTATTTTAGTATTATAAAGTATATATATTTTCCAAATATAAGGATATAAATAATAATAACTCGAAGATATAGTTTTGTTAAAATAAGCCCTTTTCCATTTATAATTTCTTGTAGCATATTATCTTTATTTATGTCTTTTATTTTATTGTTTAGCACAAAAATATATTATTATTTAATTATAAATATAATGATAACATTAGTTATTATTTTTTTATGGGGTAATTCAGTTTTATCGGAATATCTTTATCTTGGTTATTTTGATATAAAATATTATAAAAGAGTAAAAATTGGTATAATATGATTTATTTTTTCAGAAGTTATGTTTTTTATATCTTTTTTTATGTCTTTTATTTTTTATTCTGTAACACAGAAAATTGAATTTGGTATAATATGATTTAGAATTGAAGAATTTAAAATAGATTTTTCAGGTATTCCTTTAATAAATACTTTTATTTTATTGTTTAGTGGGTTTTTATTAACTTTATCTCATATAAAAATATTGTTAATAAATTCTTATAGAAAAATATTAATTATAATAACTGTGTTTTTAGGTTTTATCTTTTTACGATTACAATTGTATGAATATTCAGAATCTGTGTTTTGTATTTCAGACTCAGTTTTTGGTAATTGTTTTTATTTATATACATCTTTCCATGGAGTGCATGTAATAATTGGATTAATTTTATTGTCAATTACTTACTTATTTTCTTTGTTAGATTTTTTTAGTGATAAAAAAATAATATTTTTTGAAATATCTGCTTGATATTGACATTTTGTTGATGTGGTTTGATTGTTATTATTTTTCTTATTATATACATGAAATATATCTTATTAATTATAAATTTATTTAGAATTATATCAATTTTAATAATAATAATATCAATTTTAATGTCCTTTTTTAGAAAAAGTTGAGTTGAGATTTTTTTCTTAATAGAAATAAGATTGGTTTGTTTTATATATTTTATATGAATTTTGAACTTTAAAAAAAACATAGAAATAATATTAACTTATCTATTAATTCAAAGATTTAGTACATTGTTATTTTTCTTATTTATGATAAATATAACTTCTATAAACTATATATTAATAAATATTCTTGGATTAATTGTATTCCTAAAAATAGGGTTATTTCCTTTTATATTTTGAATTATAAATTTAATTAATACTATTAATTTAAAATTATTTGTTTTTTTAATAATAAGACAAAAACTTATCCCAATTAAAATAATATTTTTATTATCACAATCTATGATTATAACTTCTAATTTTATATTATATCTAATTATTTTGACATTTTCTATTATTTTATTATCAATAATAAGATTTAGTACATCAAATATTTTTATAACATTATTTTTGTCTTCTTCTTATTTTATAACATTAACTATTACATTAATAGTTTTATCACAAAAGTTTATATTTATAATAATTGTCTTTTATTTTATGACTACGCTTATTTTTAATTATTATATTCTTACTATAAATTTTAAAATGGATATGTATTTAACTATAAAAAAATACAATAGAAGAAGAATTTTCATAGTTATAATATACTCTATATTTCCTCCTTTTTTTATATTTTTTTATAAAATATTACTAATTATAATTATGTATAATAGTTTCTCTTCTTTAATTTTTATTTTATACATAATTTCTTATATTATAATTATAAAAATATATTTAAATTTTTTTATATGAAAATATTTTACAGAAATAAATTCAAAATAATCATTATAATTTTTTTAGAAATAATTAGAATAGTTATGTCTATCTTTGTTTTATCTTTTATTTTTAATATTATTAACACAAAAATTTACATTTCTTTGTTTTTTAATACTTATTATTTTACAGAATTCTCTATAAATATAATCTATGAACCAGTTAAAATATTATTTATTTTAACTGTATTATATATTTCTTTTAATGTAATGAAATTCTCTAATTTATATTTAAATCCAGATAACAAAATAAATAAATATTTTTATAGTTTTTTATTTATATTTATTATTTTTATAATTTTCTTTATTATAAATAATAATATATATTTTATGTTTATTGGTTGAGATGGATTAGGTGTTTCTTCTTTTTTCCTTATTTATTTTAATTTTAGTATTAATAGTTCAAGTAAAAGTATAATTACAAATATCACTAATCGTATTGGGGATTTTTTTTTAATTATTATGGTAAGAATAACTATAATAAGTATAATAAACATTAATAGATGTATTTACTACATTGGTTTTTTTTCTATACTAATGATTATACTTTCTAGATTTACAAAAAGAGCTCAATTTCCTTTTATTTCATGATTACCTTTTGCTATAGCTGCTCCTACACCAGTATCTACTCTTGTTCATTCTAGAACATTAGTTACTGCAGGAGTTTATTTAACTATTAATTTTATACCTAAATATAATGCAATAAGATGAGAATTTATACCATTTTTAAATAAAATAATATTTATTGTAAGATTAACTACAGTTTTTATTTCTTCTTTTATAAGAATTTATAGTTCCGACTTAAAGAAAATTATTGCTTTATCCACTATAAATCATTTAGGAATTATATTCCTAATAATTAGAATAAATATACAAAATATAGTGATACTTCATTTATTATCTCATGCATTTTTTAAATCTTCTTTATTTATGTCTTTTGGAATGATTATAATTAATTCTTATCATTCTTTAGATTTTCGAGACATTTTTAATGTAAATAATTATTCTAAAATATCAATATCTTTAATGAAAATTTCTATTTTATCTTTAAATGGAATTTTTATATTGTCTGGATTTTTTACTAAAGAGAAATTATTTTTAATAGGTTTTACCTACACTAATTTATTATTTATATCTTTAATGTTTTGATTTATTATTTTAACTTCATTTATTTATTCTTTTCGAATAATTATTTTAATTATAAATAATAATAATAATAGTAATTATTACTTAAATTCTTTAAATTTAGATAAAGAATTATATAAAATGTTTATTAACCAAAGAATTATGTCTATCTTTGTGGGATATTTATTAGTTCAAAAAATATTTTATAATAGAATATTTTTTATAATTTTAAATAAAAAAGAAATAGTTTTAATTTTCATAAATGTTTTTATTACTATATTATTATGTTTTTATATTGTAAAAGAAAATAAATTAATTGGTGTTTTTATATTACTAATTAATAAATATTTTTTATTGGATTTTATTATTATATTAAGTATTAAAAAACATTTAAATAGAAATCCTTTTAATCTTTTCATAGAAAATGGTGTAAATTATAAATTTTTACAACCTACTTATATTCAATTTCTTATTTATAATAGAACACACATCATTATAAAATATTGAGTTTTAAATAAAAATATATTTATTATAATTATTCTATTATTTTTAATTTTAGTTATAGTGCCATCATCATTTTTTAAATGACCACAAGTAATCTGGTGTAGACGCATCATTTGTGTTAAAACGTGAGGCGCGGTTGCCATTTTACCTTTTAAAGTAGCGAGGGCCGCGGTTTTCATAGTAGAGTAGGCTTGAAGCTGTTCTTTACTAAGTTCTACTTCTCTTCTTATGTATATTTTATCTGGTAAATCTAAGCATTCTTCTTTTAAAACTCTGTAAGAAAAACCTTTTAAGATAGATGCTAATTCATCTAATCTTTGATAGCTGTGTACAAGTTGTACTCTACGACCACCAAAATTATGAGTTTTCATAACTGCATATCTATTTTTAAAAGAATAATAAGAACCAGATTCCAGTAATTCATCACTTAAAAAATTACATTGACTAAATAAATCTAATGGTGATTTAGTTACAGGAGATCCAGTTAAGATTCTTTTGTAATAAGCTTCTTTACCTAAAGCAACAATGGCTTTAGTTCTTTTAGCAGTAGGATTTTTTATAGTAGTAGATTCATCTATTGTCATTAAGGCTCTATGTGCTCTTAGAAATTTTCCTGCAAACAATCTACCTTTGTCTGTACTAAAAGATTCAACATTCATAATAAGAATGTGAAGATCATAACCTGTTTCAAATAAAGAATCGTATTCTTTTTGTTTTGTTTTGGAAATTGCAGCTGTCCATAATACCATTGTAGGTTGTATGTGACTAACTAAATGTGTTGGTATTTCTTGAGAAAACCAATTGTTATAGACACCTTTAGGAGCTATAATAAGTGCGCCGTTTATTCTACCTTTATCATAAAGCATAGCCATGTTATCAACTAACACTTTTGATTTACCAGTTCCCATTTCCATGAAA
>JAOQGK010014446.1:0-16049 GCA_027564095.1 Cellarinelloides crassus
CCAGAACATTATGAGAATAAGCCAGGAGATGATACTAGGAGCGGTACGCATATTAGATTAGATGGTATAGATGATTTATTAAGTAATTTATATTGGTACGATAGGGAGTTATTTTTAACCTATTATAGAGATAGCTATACTTTAGATAGCCTAGCAGCTAAAACTGGAATAAGCCGCACCAGTATATTTAACACATTAAAAAAGGTAAGAAATTATATTAAGGATAACATAGATGAGCAAACCAGGAAAATTAAAGAAACTGAGTAACTTTACTCTAGCCGCTGCTAAGTTTGCTGCAGGAGGATTTATAAAGAGTAGTAAGGAGCTATATGATGAGAGAGTATTAACCTGCTTATCTTGTAAGTATTATGATGCTAATAAAGATGAGTGCCTAGTTTGTGGCTGCCCGATTGAAACTAAAGCCTCATGGATAACTGAGGTATGCCCTAAAAATAAATGGACAAAATGAGAGAGCTAGATAAAGATGAGATAAAAGAGCTAAGTACTATATGGCTATCTATAAAAACCGGTAGAGCAGCTAATGAGCATGATAAGTATATAGCTATTAAATTCTGGAATAAAGTAGCTGGTACTAATTTTAAAGGTAACTCCTCATGCCAGGCCTGCCTAGGTACTGTATTTTATGGCCTAGAGGGATTATATAAAGAATACTATAAGTAATGACTACACTACAATTAATAGTAAAAACTAAGGGAGCGCTAGACTATTATGGAATAGCTAGAGGCTGGATATTATACTTTAACTCTAAAGATGAGATTACTGAGGTTAAGAGCCTATTTAATCCAGAGAGTTATAAAGGAGCTAGGAAAGTATATACAGATGATGAGATAATAGATAAATTAACTAAATATAAAAATAAATGATTTTGATAACTATAGGATATATTATATGCATAGCTTTTATATGTAAGATGATAGTAGTATATAAAGATGGTAAAAGAGCAGCTAAGAATAATAATAAATTAAGAAGTAGATTATGAGTAACTGGAGTACATTTAAAATTCCTAAACCAATAATTAAAAATGAAGAGATTATGAGTAAAACACCGAGCTACTATATAGGTAGCATTTTTAAATATCAGGCCTCTCATATAATAGAGGATTTTGGACTGTCTTATAATATAGGTAGCGTATGCAGTTATATACTAAGAGCAGGCCGTAAAAAGAGTAAGGCCATGAGTGATATAGATAAGCAGATAGATGATTATGATAAAGCTATAGCTCATCTTAAAATGGAGATAAAAAGACTAGAGAGAGTAAAAGGATATGAGGCTAAAGATACTATAAGATGAGATTAACTAAGAATAGAAAAAAGGAAAAGCTAGTAATTAAACCTCTTAAATTACCTAATATAATAACTGAGGATTTAGGCTATTATATGCAGTTCGGATTTAAGAGAATACCAGAGAGAGTAAATGGTAAATACCAAAAGCTAAAGCATGATAGAGGCGTATATTATGTAAAGGATTATAATGCTAATAACTATGGATAGAAAGACTAAGGAGGTATATGGTAATAAGCCTAAATTAGATAGGAGAACTAAGCGTAAAATTAAGAGAGAGATAGATAAGGATGTTAAGGCTGGTAAATATGATGATTTAAAAGCAGCTATTAAGGAGGATAACAAGGATAAAGGAGGTTTAAATACTAAGGGTAGTAACTATAATGGGTAGAGTTTATATTTATATAAAAGTAAACTAATTATACATACATAAAAAAGGATGGCATATACTGACAAAGATAGAGAGAGATTTATAGAGATACTAGCAAAGAATGTAGGTAATGTAGCTGGAGCATGTAGAGCTATGAGTATTAATAGGCGTACCTATTATAACTGGATGGAAAAGCATGAGGATTTTAAGGTAGTAGTAGAGGATATTACTGAGGCCTTAATAGATGATGCTGAGAGTGAGCTACAGAAGTTAATAGGCTCTGGTAATGTAGTAGCTATACTATTTTACCTAAAGACTAGAGCTAAGAGCAGAGGGTATATAGAGCGCTCAGAGACTGATATAACTAGTAAAGGAGATAAGATTAAAATTAATATTAACTTAGATGAAACTCCTAACTGCTAGATTACTAGCTTTATTACTTTTAGTATTCTGCTTAATCATTCGCAAAAGGAGATGATAGATATAAACCCAGATCTAACTAATAAACAAAAGCAGGCTTTTAAGTATATGTTAGATAATACTACTACTGAGCTACTTTATGGAGGAGCAGCTGGAGGAGGTAAGAGCTATTTACTTTGTGCTTATGCTATTATAACCTGCCTACAATATCCAGGAGTAAGAGGTTTAATAGGGCGCTCAAAATTAGACGCTTTAAAAAAGACTACATTATTAACCTTTTGGGATGTTTGTAGCCAGTGGAATATTAAAGCCGGAGAGCACTATACTTATAATGCACAGAGTAATATTATAACCTTTTATAATGGTAGTAGTATTATACTAAAGGATCTGTTTTTATATCCTTCTGATGCTAATTTTGATAGCTTAGGAAGTTTAGAACTAACCTTTGCTTGTATAGATGAGGCTAACCAGATAACTGAAAAGGCTAAGAATATACTAAGTAGTAGGCTAAGATATAAGCTAGATGAGTTTGGATTAATCCCAAAATTGTACATGAGTTGTAACCCTGCTAAGGGATGGGTATATAATATCTATAAGGAAAGTAGAGAGGGAGTACTGCCTAATCATAAGCAATTTATCCAAGCTCTAGTAACAGATAATAAGCATATTAGTAAGCATTATACTGCTCAATTAAATAAACTAGATGAGATTAGTAAGGCTAGATTACTTAGAGGAGATTGGGAGTATGATGATAGTAAGGATGCTCTAATAGAGTATGATGCTATTATTAATATGTTTAGTAATATAGTACCTACTGGAGATAAGTATATTACTGCAGATATAGCACGATTTGGTAAGGATAAAACTGTTATCTGTTTATGGAATGGGCTGCAGATAATAGATATAGTTACTATGGATATGAGCAGTATGGTAGATGTAGCCAATAAGATTAGAGAGATACAACAAAGGGAGGGTATAAGATTAAGTAATATACTGGTAGATGAGGATGGAGTAGGAGGAGGTGCTAAAGATATACTAAGATGCAAAGGATTTGTAAATAATAGTAGGCCATTAAAGGGAGAGAATTACCAAAATTTAAAAGCTCAGTGCAGTTATAAGCTAGCTGATTTAATTAATAGAGGCCAGATAGGAGTTAGTACTAATAGCATAAAGATTAAGGAGGCTTTAATCCAGGAGCTAGAGCAGATAAGGAGGATTAATATAGATAAGGATGGTAAGCTAAGTATATTAAGTAAGGATAAGATTAAGGATTTAATAGGGCGCTCTCCAGATTACTCTGATGCTTTAATCATGCGCTGCTATTATGAGCTAAATGTAAGTACTGGTAAATACTCAGTGCGCTAGATATTAAAAAATAGTAATTTATATTTATATAAAATGAGAATAGTAAAGCTAAAAATAGGAGATAAAGAGCAGGAGTTTAAGCTACCAACTAGCTGGGATGAGGTTAGTTTAAGTCAGTATAGTAAGTTAATGTTAGCTATAGAAAAAGAGGAGAGTACTGATATACAGTTAATGATTAAGAGCCTAGAGGCCTTGGTAGGTATAGATGGAGGATTACTAACTAAAGTACCTTTAAAGCAGCTTAAAAGCGCTTATAATCAATTAGGAGAGTTAATTAGTACTACTCCAAATAATGAGTTAAGTAGAGTAGTAGAGATAGATGGTATAGAATTTGGATTTATACCTAATTTTGATGAGCTAAGTTTAGGAGAGTTTGTAGACTTGGATAACTACCTTCAGGATAATTGGAATAATATGAGTAAGATATTTGCCGTATTATATAGGCCAGTAACTAGGAGAGATGGAAATAAGTATAATATAGAGGAGTATAGTTTAAAGGGTATAAAAGAGAGGAGAGAGCTATTTAATGAGAGGCTAAGTATAGATACAATTTACGGAGCGCTAGTTTTTTTTTGCGATATAGGCAGGATACGCATAGAGAGTATGCGCTTATCTTTGGAAATGGAGAGCCAGAGCCTGAGCACTACAAAGACCAGCCAGATAGTGGAGATAATATAGGGACTAAATACGGTTGGTATTGCCTTATGCATAGAATGGCTGGAGGAGATATATTAAAAATGGATGAGGTAGCTAAATTAGAGGTAAACACTTGCTTAAATTGGCTATCTTATACTAAAGATGTTGAGTTAAATGATGAGTTAAATAGAAAATAAAAGGATATGATTAATAAAAATAATAATGCTACTTATAATAATGTAATAGATGCTCTTAAATGTGTAGCTCTTACTCATGGTATGGTAAATAATGTTAGCTCTGGAACGGTAGATGAGGTAGATATTACTGCAAACTCTGTATATCCTTTAGTGCATATAGTACCTGGTAATATAACTGCAGGAGTAAAGCAGGTTACTTTTGAATTTAATATATTAGCTATGGATTTAGTTAAAGTAGATGAGAGTAATGAACAGCAAGTTTTAAGTGATACTATGCAGATTTTAATAGATATAATAGCTCAGTATAAAAATGGTTTAATGCTAGGAGTTCAGCAAAATGAGGGTATATACGGCCAGGCAGATGATAAGGATTTTACTTTAGAGCCTTTTACTGAGAGATTTGATAATGTAGTATCTGGTTTTAATTGTAGCTTTAGCATAACAGTACCCGGTAATTACTTTGCATGTAATAGCTTTAA
Organism: Cellarinelloides crassus; assembly: GCA_027564095.1. Taxonomy (NCBI): domain Eukaryota; kingdom Metazoa; phylum Bryozoa; class Gymnolaemata; order Cheilostomatida; family Sclerodomidae; genus Cellarinelloides; species Cellarinelloides crassus. The sequence goes on from JAOQGK010014446.1 coordinate 4,769, forward strand.
TGAAACTGCAGTATATTCTGATACTGGTTGGATGTTTACAGATAATGGGCAAATAAATTGTACTGCATTTGCTAATGCTCCTACTGAGGATAAGCCTACTGTAATGCCTACAGGTACTGAGATAGTAGGAGGTAAATAGTTGCACACTAAAGTGCATAGCTAATAGGTAGGTTAAGTAGTTAAGTATAAGTAAGATGTAAAGGTAGTAAAAATAAAAGTGCATAGCAAACTGCATATAACAAGAATGATATAATAAAAGGATTTAAATTTAATGGCTAATAATAACTTTAAAAATACTGAGGATGCTTTTAAAAAGTTTGGTACTAATGTTATACATAGAGCTAGATTTTATTTAAAAAGGCGTAAGATAAATACTAAGTTAAGTACTTTAAGTAAGAGCCTTAATTTTAATGTAAAGGTATATCCATCTGGAGCTTTAGAGATGGATTTTAGTGCTGCTGATTATTTCCCTTTTGTTGAGGAGGGTAGAAATCCTGGTAAGATGCCTCCAAGTAGTGCTATAGCTAAATGGATTAAGGAAAAACCGATTAAGCTAAGAGATAGTAAGAGCGGTAAATTTAAAGCTAAAACTCAGGCTAATATAAACTCTGCAGCATTTGGTATAGCTATGCATATAAAAACCTATGGGATACAGCCTACCTGGTTTTTTAGGGATGCCTTTAAAATGCATAGAAAGAGATTAGCGCCAGAGATTATAGAGGCTTATGGAAAGGATAGCGCTAAAATGATAAAGAATATATTAGGTAATGAATACACAAAATAAAATAAAATGAGTTATACAGTAGACCAACAACAAGGATTTAAGGAGATGCCAGTAGGGACTGACTGGGTATATACAGTTGATAGTAGTAATGCTACTGGTAATTATAAATTTAAGTATGTAATAGATATTTTTGGTGGGCAGATAGGAATTACCTACTTAGGGCAGTTTAAATTCTCTCCTAATGCTAGTGGTAAGGGTATTATTAAAATAGATGAGATACTATCTCAATATTTAAATGCTGATAATTTAGGCGCAGTTTCTAGTTTTTTTACTTGTAAATTTAAGGGAGTATCTGCAGTATCTGATAATGAGCCTCCTATCCATTGTATTGATAAATTTAGTTTAAATACTAACTCAGTACAAAGAATGAAGGTAAGATTTGGAGAGGAGTATAGTATTAACTCATCTGATGCCCCTACAATCTACCAGAATATAGTAGAGATAGATGATTTGCTAAGTTTTAATGGAGTAGCTTATAATAATGAGGATAAATATGTATCAGGTAATTATGGGATAGACCTTACAAACTGGGGTGATACTGGGTATAAAAATTATTTACCTAACTCATCTACATCATATTTATTAACTGATGCTCCTTTAATTAGTCAATATATAGGGAGTAATGACTATGGTACTCTATCATTTTTAACTGGAGATTTTTCTATTGGTGCTGCTACTCCTAGTAAAATTACTGTTAATTTTTATAATGGTAATTCATTGTTAAGTACATTCAGTAATGATTTATCAGGTAATGGAGGATATGATACTGGTACTGATACTGGGCTAGTATCAGCTGATAAACATATTCAATTCGTAGGAGTTGGACTAGCTAACTTTAAAAATTATGGAACTACTCCTCCTGCTAATACTACAAGATATACAGTAGCTTTATATGATAATACTACTATTGTATCTAATATTTATGAGTATATAGTAACTAATGATGCTGATTGTAAAGGATTTGAAAAAATAAGGATTACCTGGCTTAATAAATTTGGTACATGGGACTACTACAATTTTACTAAAAAGAATACTAGAACTACTGGTATTAAGCGCACAGAATTTGATAAAGTTAAAGGTAATTGGTATGGAGATACCTTTGTTAAATACGGTTATGGCAGAGGTAGAACGGTTTTAAATTCTAATGCTATAGAAACTTTAAGCCTTAATTCTGATTGGTTTAGGAGTGATGAGGAGGCTGCCTGGCTAGAGCAGTTATTTATATCTCCAGAGGTATATATTTTAAAAGGATATGATGCTGCAGATTCCGCTCCTGCAGAGTATGGTAATTACATGATACCAGTAATAATAACTAATAAAAGCTATGATAAATATACAGAGGCTAATGATAAAGTAGCTCAGTATAATTTAGATATAGAGTATGCAATAAATAAAAGAATACAGAGAGGATAATGAATAATCAGCAATTAATAGCATATCCACAAGGTACAATAATACCTATTACTTATCCATCTGAGGAGGTAGTATTAGATTTATTTGAAAATGAGCCTATACCTTTAACTTTAAATGTAGATGATTTTACTAATGTAGCAGAGGCAGATGCTAGTTATTCTAAGAGTTTTGATATACCAGGTACTAAAAATAATAATCTATTTTTTAATAATATTTATGATATTACATCTGATACTAATTTTAACCCACATACAAAAACTAAGATAATAGTAAAAGAGGATACTATTAATACTTTTGAGGGATATTTACAATTAAATGATATATCTATAAAAAATGGAGAGGTAACATATAATGTTACTATATACTCTGAGGCAGTAAATTTAAAAGATAGTATAGGTAATAAAGTATTTAGAGATTTAGATTTATCTGAGTTAGATAGTGCATTTAATGTAACTAATATAGAAAATAGCTGGACTGGAGTATTAGACTTATTTACTCCTCTACCAGCTAATAGCTTTGCAGGTGCTACTGGTGCTACTACTACATCAGTATTAAAATATCCTCTAGTACAATGGGCAAATATTTGGGGTAGCTCATCTGGTAATATTACATCTACTTATCTTAGTAACTGCTTTAGGCCTTGGATAAATTCACTATATTTAATAAATAATATTTTTAAAGATGCTGGTTATACCTTTAGCTCTACATTTTTAAATAGTACTAAATTCAATAAGCTATTTGTAGATTTTAATTACGATAATTCGCAGGCGGTAGCAGATGAGAGTATACATACTGATGATATTATAGGCTCTTATACTACTGCTGGAGCTATAGCTAATGCTACAGTAGTTACTGGAGGTAATGCTGCACTATATGATTTAGCTACTGATAAGATTACAGTTACTCAAGATGGAGTTTTAGTGGAGTGTTACATGAGTTTATATTTTATAATTACTACTAATAATGTAGAAGTAACTTTACATCATACTAATACTAGTTATTCTAGTAATGTACCATCTGGCTATATTTTATCATCTTATCCTCCTTCTACTGGACATTTTGGAACTGGATTTCAGGATATTACACTAGATAATGGAGAGCAATGCTGGATACAAATAAGAGGAGTAGGAGGTACTGTAACTATAGATGCATCTTCTAATAATAGCTTTAATACTTGGAATGTAACTGCAGATAGTGCTACTAGTGTAAATGATATAATGCTAGGATTTAGAGGAGATACCGGACAGTGGGATTTTTTCAAATCTTTTATAGATATGTTTAAACTAGTTATTTTAGTAGATGAGAATAACCCTACTAACTTAATAATAGAGCCTTATACTGATTGGATAGGCGCGGGTAATTTGCTAGACTGGACTAATAAAGTAGATGATACCAAGCTATTATATTCTCCTATAGATGGTTTAGCTAGAAAAATTAACTTTTATTACCCAGAGGATAAGGATGCATGGGAAACTGTTAGCTTAAATAATCCTAATACTTGGTTATGGAATTATAATTTTAATAGTGGTATAGAAATTATAGATAAGGAGGATGATGAGGTAAAAATATCTGTATTTTCTGATACTCTTGTAGATGATATTAATATACCAGGCACTACTATACCTCAGATATTAGATAGCTCTGCTATAGATGGAGGATATCCTTTAAATTATTGGGAGAATAAAATGCGTGTACTTTATGATAATGGAGTGCATGCAATTCCTGGAACTTTATCTATAACTAATATTACATTTACTAGTACTAGTGATAGGTTAGTATTTTCTGCAGTAGATACCTATCCTATAACTAGTACATCTAACTCTATTAGATTTAACACTATAGCGGAGCCTTATAGTAATAATGTACTTATTAATAATTTATATAACACTTACTGGGCGCAATATATAGATGAGTTATATAATAAAGATACTAGGATAGTAAAGGTAAAAGCCTATTTATCTCCTGCAGATATTAGCACAATGAATTTTAATGATACTATACTAATAAAAAATACTAAGTATAGAATTTATAAAATAAATTATAGAGCAGGTGCTATTAGTGAACTAGAATTATTAACAGTTAAAAATTTATAGATGTATTTTAAGATAGGATATAGTGTAAGACCAAAAGAGGTAAATAATTTAAGCCAGGTAATTTATGAGAGATTTAAGCCAGCTGGACGTAGGGGACAATTAGAGGATATATTACCTACTTCTGATGAGTGTACTGCTTATGGTTTTGTATTTAAAGCATCAGATAGTAAATGCTATATAGTAGAGAATAATCTAAGGTTTAATTATCCAAAGCCTACAGATAATTTATCTATAAATAAAGCTAGTAATTTTATAGGTAGGAATACTAGAGATAATATAATATCTGGCGCTAGTCATATTTTGCACAGTAATAACTATAGTAATATAATATCTGGAGATAATAATACTTTAAGAGATTTAGTTAGTTATACTACTATCTCTGGAACTAGAGCAGAGGCTACAGTAGATAATAGTACTGTTCTAGGAGGTAACCAACCGACAGATATATTAGCAGAGAGGCAGCTAACTACTTTAATGTATGGTAAGCGCACTACTAATGGTAATACTACCGCAAGTAACTTAAATAATTTATCAGCTAATTACTTTGTTATACAAGATAATACTGCAGTGTATTTTCATGCTGAGGCTATAGCGGTAAGAGTAGGAGGTACTGGAGCTGGTACTATTGGAGATTATTCTAGCTTTGTACAAAGAGGAGTAGTTATAAATAAGTCAGGTGTACTAAGTGTAAATAGTGAAAGAGATAACATTAAGAGTTCTGGGACAGTATCATCATGGCGTACCTCTGGAAATGTATCCGGTACTAATTTTTATATAGGAGTAAGAGGAGCTGCAAATGTTAATATAGAGTGGAGTATTAGTATTAGGCTAACAGAGATGAGAACAGGAGTTACTTTATGATAGATAGATTAAAATTAATAAAAAGGAATATGATGCTTAACCTAAATTATATGAGTTTAGTAATTAAGGATATTGAGAATATTAAAGATAAGAGATTAAATAGTAATAAATTAAATAAAAAATCATGGCTGAAAATGTTATATTAAAAGTACTAGTAGAGAGCGCTAAGGCTGGTAAGGATATTAAAAAGGTAGGAGATGGCTCTAAGCAGGCTGCAAAAGAAACTACCTTATTAGGTACTGCTATGGGCGGAGTGCGTAAAGCTATGCTAGTAATGAAAGCTACTAGTAAGTTACTATTCGGCTCTATAAAAGCAGGATTAATTAGTACTGGTATAGGTGCTTTTGTAGTTATCATAGGCTCTCTAGCTAGTTATCTAGCTAATACCAAAGCAGGAGCAGAAAAACTAGAGCAAGTACTAGCAGGAGTAGGTGCTGCAATCTCAGTACTTACTGATAGAATAAGCCAGATAGGAGGAGCTATTGCTAAAGTATTCTCAGGAGATTTTAAAGGTGCTGCAGAGGATGTTAGTGGCGCTTTATCTGGTATTGCTGATGAGATAGTAGCAGAGGTAAATGCTGCAGCAAGATTAAAGGCAGAGCTACAAAGTATAACAGATGCTACTAGAGAATTTAATGTAGAAAAAGCGCAAACTAATCAAGAGATAGCTAAGGCTTTATTATTAGCAGAGGATGAAACTAAAAGTAATGAGGTAAGATTACAAGCGCTAAAAGATGCTTTAGCTTTAGAGGAAAAAACTACTGAGAAACAGTTAGAGCTACAAAGGCGGAAAGTAGCCGCAGTAGAGGAGGAGGTAGGACTAGGAGAGAGTTTAGCAGAGGATTTAGATAAATTAAATGCAGAGAAAATAAAATTAATAGAGTTAGAAACTGCTAGTATTAAGCAAAAGAAAAAAGTAGTTACTCAGGTAAATGCATTTGAGTTAGATATAGCAAACCAGGAAAAGGCTAGGCAAAAGGTAAAAACAGATGCAGCAGAAGCATTAACTAAAGTTAGAGAGAAGGAGGCTGCTAAACAGTTAGTAATAGCAGAAAAGGATATAGCAGATAAAGAGGCTTTACTATTATCTGAGGGAGAGAGGTTACTATTAATCCAGCAAGAAAATGCAGTAGCTTTTACTGAGGATGCTTTAAAGAGTGCTAATATGCAGCTAGAATTTGATAGAACAAGAGCCTTAGCATCAGTAGAAGATACGGAGCATACTGAGGCGTTAAAAGCAGAGATAAATAAAAAATTCAATAAGAAAAAACAGGAGCAGAATAAAGTAACCTCAGATAAGGAGAGAGCATTAAATTCTGCAGATTTAGCTGCAGTCGGCTCTATGCTAGGAGGAGTAGCAGATTTACAAAATAAAGGTACTGATGCATGGAAAACTACAAAAATAGCAGAGAGTAGGATTAATACCTTTATAGGTGCGCAGGGTGCATTTAACTCTATGATAGGTATACCAGTAGTAGGGCAAGTATTAGCGCCTATAGCGGCAGGGATAGCTATTTTAGCAGGGCAGCGCCAGGTAGATGCTATTAATGCTACAGAAATACCTAAGATGGCTAGAGGAGGAGTAGTAGGAGGTTATGGTAATGGTACTAGTGATAGCGTAAATGCTAAGCTATCCAGAGGAGAGGTAGTAATTAATGCTAAATCTGCTAAGATGTTTAGAGGTGCTTTAAGTAATATGAATGTAGCAGGAGGTGGAGTAGGATTTGCTAGAGGAGGAGCTACTACTGAGGATACTAGAACAGATGTATCTGGATTATCTACTGCTCCTATTAAGGCTTATGTACTTACCGATTCTATGAGTGATAGCCAAGCAAGATTAGCTAAAATTAGGAGGAGGAGTAAACTATAATTAGATAAAATATATTTATAATAAAAGTAAAAAATGGATATAGTAGAGCTAATTATAGATGAGCAGCATAGTAGCCTGGCAATTGACGCGGTAAGCCTGGTAGAATTTCCTGCAATAGAAAGTGAGTGGATTTTTTTAAGTAAAGAAACTAAAAATAATCTCTCTTTAGCTAAAGTAGATGAGCATAAAAGATTAATAGTAGGAGCGGCTCTAATACCTAATAAGCAGATATATAGGAGGGATGAGAACGGCAAAGAATTTTATGTTTTTTTTAGCGAGGCAACAGTAAAACGCGCCTCTGAATTATATTTAATGAATAATAACCAGAGTAGCGCTACTTTAGAGCATACTGATACTATACATGATGTAACTACAGTAGAGAGCTGGATAGTAGAGGATACCGCTCATGATAAAAGCAATATTTACGGCCTAGATTTACCTAAGGGGAGCTGGGTATTATCTATGAAAGTAGATAATGATAAAGTATGGCAGGATATACTAGCTAAAAAAGTTAAAGGATATAGTATAGAGGGCTTTTATATTGATAAATTACAGAGTATATCTAATGAGAAAGTAAATTTTAGAGCTAATCCAGATTGCCCTGATGGATTTGAGCATAAGATGCCAGATAGCTCATGGATGTGCGGAAAGAATAATATGGATTATGATACTGATGAGGATATATTAACCGCTTTATCCGAGATATTAGAGTTAGCTAGTTATAAAGATTATCCTAGTAGAGCTATCCTAAACGCTCAGAGAGCTATTATAGAGGATGAGATGAGAGGATTAAACGCTACTAAGATGAGTATTAATATAGGTAAAAAATTAATATCTAGGAGCTATTTAAGTATTACGGATATAAAAAAGATTAACGCCTTTTTAAATAAAGCTAAAAGTATAGACACTGGTAAGTACTCAGATTTTGGTACTATTACATATAACCTTTATGGTGGTGCTGCTATGTTAAACTGGAGTAATAAGATACTGAAAGTACAATAAGTAAACTAATTATATATTTATAACAAAAAACTATACTATAATGGATTTAAAAAACAGAGTAAGAGTAGCGTTAGGCCTAGATGCAGAAGTTAAAATGGCAGTGCAGGAAAAATTAGAGGATGGTACTATTATAGTATCTACTTTTGATATGCTAGAGGCTGGAGCAGATGTATCAATTTTAGTAGAGGATGGTACTACTATAAAATTAGCTCCAGGAGAGTATACTTTAGAGGATGGTAGAGGATTTATAGTAGTAGATGATGGTATAATTTCTGAAATGGTAGAGGTAGTAGAGGAGGAGGTAGTAGTAGAGCCAGAAACTGAGGAGGAAGTAGTAGAGGAAGTAGCTGAGGAGGAGGTAGTATTAGAAAAAGAGGTAGCTAGGCAGCCTAAAAAAGTTAAGAGTACTAAGGAGTACGAATTTAGCCAGGAGGATTTAGTAAATGTTATCTCTACAGAGCTATCTAGTATCTTAGAAACTTATAAAGCAGAGATTACTGAGCTATCTAAAAAGGTAGAGGAGTTATCTAATGCTCCAGCATCTGATGAGATTACTTTAAATAAATTCTCTACAGTAAAAGAGCAAAATAAAAGCAGAGAGTCTATTTTAAAAATGACTGCTAAAGAGCGCATTAGATACTCTCTAAGAAATATAACAAAATAATATAAATAAAAATAAATAAATAAATTATGGCAAATCCAACAGTAAACGGTAATTATTCTGGCTCGCAAGCTGGAGATTATTTAGGAGCTTGTATTAAATCAGGCTTGACATTATCGGAAGGTAATATTACATTTTTAGAAAATGTAAAGTATAAAAGAAATTTAACAGTAGTATCTTCTGATAGTTTAATTAGTGCAGATACAGATTGTAGTTTTTCAACTGCAGGAGCGTTAACTTTAACTGATAGAGTAATTACTCCAGTTAAGAAAAAATTAAATCTTGAATTATGTAAGAGAGATTTAGAAATGGACTGGCAAGCTCAAAACATGACGCCAGGAGTTACTAACTCAGGAATGGACGCAGATTTTACTGCTTTTATGATGGAGTATTTAGGGGAAAGTATAGGAGCAAATGTTGAAAACGCTATATGGACTGATTTAGAGGCTACTGCTTTAGCGGATGCTACTGTAGTAGATGTGGTAGGAGTTGCTTTAACTGCGACCAATATTATTAATGAGCTAGGTAGAGTAAGAGATGCTATACCTACTTCATGCTATGGTAAAGAGGATTTAACTATATACATGGGTACTGCTGCTATTCGTTTTTATATCTCAGCAATGAGTAAACTAGGATACTTGAACTTATATTATGCTGCTGAAATTCCATTAACTTTTGAGGGAATTAAATTAGCTCATGCTCCAGGAATGACTGCGAATGTAATAATGGCATCTAGAAAATCTAATTTATTTGCAGCTACAGATTTAATTTCTGACTTTGTAAATTTAACTATTTTAGATATGGCTGATAAAGATGCATCGCAAAATATTAGAATCGCTGGAAACTTCTCTATAGCTGCAAATCATGCAGTAGGAGCTGACGTAGTATTTTACGTATAATAAATAAGTTATAAGAGGGTTATTTAAAACATTAGATAACCCTCCTTAACTACTTAATAATAAATAACTTAAAAAAAAAAATTATGCCTTGCGATTTGACTTCTGGGAGATTATTAGACTGTAAAGATAGCGTTGGGGGTATCCGCTCTATTTTATTGATGCCCTTAACTGATTATACTCCTACTTATACTGGTACTGTACTATCTGCAGTTACTGCAGCTACTGCTTTTAGATACGATTTACCAAAATCTACAGGAAATTTTTCAGAAGGTATTACGATTTCCACCGAAAATGGTACGTGTTTTTATGAGGATACTTTAACTATAAAACTACATAGATTAGATAACGCTATGAGAGATGAGTTAAAATTAATTGCTCAGACTAGAATGGTATGCTTTATTTTAGATAATAATAATAATCAGTGGGCTATGGGAGAGGTATTAGGTGCTGAGCTTACAGCTGGTACAGCTGCTACCGGAACGGCACTAGGTGACGCTTATGGTTATGACCTTACAATAATGAGCCAGGAGAGAGAGCCTATGCGTAATGCTGGTACTTTTACTACTAATCCATGGGATAATGTAACCGGATTAACTTTAAATCCTGCATACTAGTAAGATTTAAGTACAGATTAAACTATATTAGAGGGTATATCTTAGGGTATATCCTCTTTTTTTTTACTAATTACTAGAGTTTTATATTTATAATAAACTAATAACTGTAATAAGATGAGATATAAGTTAAAGGAGGAGTATAAGGAGTTAAGTATAGCACCATCTGGTAAAACTATAGTACTACAATTTTTAAACCAGGCTCAAATTAAGCTAGTGATTAAAGCAGGATTTTCTAATTATTTTGAGGAGGTAGATAGTAAACCTAAAAAGAAAAATAAAAAAGAGTTAGAATAGTGCTATATTTAAAGAATGATAACTATACTAATATAATATACTCTAATCTTTTAGATAGTTTAGATGGTTCAGTATTAATAAATTTACCTGTAGATTGGAGTTGGATTTTTCAATTTACTAATGACTTTACTAAAGAAAGTTTTACTATTATCCAGATTTTTAATAAATCAGTGTATGGAAGTATTGCAGATAATAATACTGTAAAATTACCCTTAGTAGTTATTAATTCTGGTACTGCTGATGGATTAAAGCAGCAAATAAAATTAAAAGATAAAGGATATTATACATATAAGATATATCTACAGAGTGGAGTTACTAATTTAGATATAGAGGATGCTGCAGTAGGTAATTTAGTGCAGTCTGGTAAGGCTTTAGTATATGATGGCACTGAGGAGGTTGAATATAAAGAACAGATAGACGGTAATCCTAATAATTTTATCTATGTACCTTAAAAATTAAATAAAAAATAATGGCTAAAAATAAAAAGAATAAAAAAACTGCTACTCCTGGTGCTTATGTATCTCCTTTAAGAGAGGTATATCTTAGCCAGGTTATTACTCCTAAGGCATACGAGGCTAATGGAGATGGCTGGATTAATTATGGTATAGATGCTCCTTATAAAAATCTCTATCCTCAGTTTTTAATTTCTATGTATAATAACTCAGCTACTCATAGGGCTATAACAGATTCAGCTAGTACTATGATAGCAGGGAAAGGTATACTAATAGAGCCTAATGGAGATATAGAGGCTACTAGTAAGCTAAATTTACTCTTAAAAAGCATAAACTCT
>JAOQGK010015557.1:0-15932 GCA_027564095.1 Cellarinelloides crassus
GTTAGACCGCTTCTCGATAACCCCTTGCTGTTTCAATCCACGCGCCCGTGATGGACGCGAATGATCGTTCGACCGCCTCCCCGTGCCTTCGTTGAGGGGACGGGAACCCGCTATCTACTTGAAAGCTTTGATACCTTGTGGAACCGAAGCTTGTCGTTGCATATTTTTCAAACGCTTAGCCAATCGCTACTCGTTGCCTCGCGCAAGGGGCACATGGTGCTATGCGATGAAATTGCGACGGGTAATTTGGAACGGGCTCAAAAAGCCATGTACGACCACATAGCCGAAGGCTGTTCGCTACAACTCAAGGCCATTTAGTGCGCCCCCGCTCAGCAAAACATCATCTAAAACTTAATATCCTGCCAGTCATTTCCGGCAAGAGCTAGTGCCATTTTTCCCATGGTAAATGTGCCTACATCTCACTCTTTTCAACGTGTGTGTACAGACTATTATTCAGTTGTGTCGCCAGACATGCCCGGCGGTGTTCATCTAGGACGTTCAATGTTCTGAACGCCCTGCTATCGTCTGTCCGGTGATGCACGAAGTCGTACGACCAGACATGATAGCGATACTGCGGGACGCAGCCGATCGCACGATCCATCGTTCAACCAGAGCCGCCCCTTCTTGGGTTGTTTCATGGGCACTTTAAGCCCCTCACGTCGCCAGTGTAGTTCGACACGCTTGCCATTAACCTGCCCCATGCCTCTCAGCAGAGCGGCCACGCGACGATAGCCATATAGCTAAGTGAACCGCCATCCTTGTCTTTCAGGCCATCGCGCGGCAGCACCATGATTGCGCCGTTCATGCCATGGACGACATGATAAGGGATCATTTGGCCGCCGGGGGCGCAGTGGTAGACAAAAACGCCCGGCTTCGTTGCTTTGAAACGCAGTTTCGCCTGCTCGCCCGGCAGAACATGGGTCAAGCCAGCTCCCCCCAATGCACCAGTGGATGCGTGAAAATCGATGTTGTGCTCCATCGCGCTTTCTTCTGGGTTGATCAACGTTAGCTCAACGTAATCCCCTTCGTGGCAGATGATCATCGGCCCCGGGACTGACCCATTAAAGGTCAACGCCCAGATTTCTGCACCAGTATCGTCAACCTCCCAGCGCATTTCTTTGCAGATCATCGTGACCTCAACAACCTTTGGGCCGCCCTGAGCGGTTTGGTCGTGCTGTGGCACACCGGGTGGGGGAACTAACGCTTGCTTGACGCGGGGCAGAGCCTCAATTCAGCATTCGTAAGCGAGGCCTGGATCAATCGCGCCTCAGCGGTTGCGGCGTTGGTCTGAGCAACCGCCAGATTTCCGACAATGGCGAACGCACCAAACGCCGCTGGTGTTGATGCTATTGTCGGCGCTTTCAAGAAATCTCTGCGTCCAAGATCTGTCTTCTTTACCGTGGTCATCGGCTTCCCCTTTGATGGTTGCCTTTTACATGCAAAAAAATTCATCATTTAGGGCCTGATAAATTCTTCCTGCATCGCAGTTACATATTTCTGGGTGAAAGATTATGTAGATTGGGATGGCCCCGAGACGCGCGAAACAAGGGTTCATGCGTGTAATGGGGCCTAAATCATATCGCTTAAACGACCTGAATCCAGTAGTCTATTTGTTGAAACTCACCTTGCCCAACGCGATGTCGGCAAGGGTGTATTTGGAAAGTGTATCGACAAATGCTCCTAGCGTTTCGTTCAACGGACCAGGCAGTTTACATGATTTCGCTAGGACACATTGATTATCAGATCGCATACATTCGACCAACAAGAAGTCCGGCTCTGTCAATTTCAAGACATCTCCAAGGTTGATTTCTGTTGGATCTTTCCCAAGTCGCAGCCCGCCGGATCGCCCGCGAACAGCGGTCAGAAATCCGCTACGAGTCAAGGCGTTTATAACCTTTGTCAGATGATTGCGCGACACTGAATAGTGCTGGTTAATCTCATCAATAGTGAACATGCGGTCGCGGTTGGCTTCTGCAAAAATCAAGACCCTGTAGGCAATATCTGTGGCGCTTGTAAGACGCATGTAGGTTCCGAATTGATAATATTGATAATGGTGCACTTGAGATATGTGGTTTTGTGTTCTTCAACACTAGCGTATTCGTTGTGATACATGCCGACGTATCAGGTTTTGTCTCGTTCGCGCCACTAAGTGAACGATCAATGTCGCTGCGACATAGCGGCCATCGGTGCAACCGCCGCGAAAGCTAACTAAACCCGCTGAGCCGACATTTGATGCATTTCCGGAAAACACTGAAAAGACAGGAGAAATTAGGTTCCGCTTTTAATAGACTCTGTTGAAAAACCCAAAAGATGACGCGTGGGTCGGTCAGCGTCGCGGTCGTCGAGAAATTTCTCAACGAAATCAATAGCGGAAAATTGGCCCTGCTGATGTTTTTCCGATTTCGGCGTCAGGAACGGAGTTTTTCAACGGAGTAAATATACAGCGGAACCAGTTGATTTTCGCTTGAAAGGCAGTACACGTCCTACGCAAAACTGACCTACGCGATGTTGCTGTCTTATGCGTGGCAGAACGATCATTGTTTCCCAGGACAAGAACACTTGGCCAAAGACAGGTGCCCGCGCAAGATGCGGCTCAGGGGTTGACCGAACCTGAACTAAGGAGCAAAAAGTGTGGGAAGCGGACATTAGAGTTTGCTAGCGGCACGCCATCAAATTCGATGCATTCACAATTATTCTAACCAGCTCCACCCATTTCTTTTCACTAAAAGTGCTAAGTTGGTCATCGATGGGATTAAGAGTTGCAATTGTAAGCAGTTTTTTATCGTCCAACAAACGTAACAACATCTTCGATGTTTGGGCGTACGGTGCGAGGACACGCCAAGCGAAGAACAGCAGCAGGACGTCAATGATCGTTTCGAAGAGCTGGCTTTCGCCGATCTCGATGGCGGAAACTGTGTTCCACATAGGTTCTGGAAGCTAACGCCAGTCTGAAGCAGGTTCAAATCTGTCGGACAGCATCTTTTAGAGTGCTTATAGCGCAGGGCGCGCGGCCGTTAGGATCAACGCGTTCATCGCATCATAAAAGCCTAGATTATTGCTTGCGGTCAGGTCGAGCAGGTCGATTTTGGAAAGAGCGTCGATCAGCGCTGCCTCCAGCTCCATTACCTCAGGGGCACATAGCTTTTTGGTGGTACTGGTCACCCGAAGTTTGAAGTTGTTGGACCCAAAGCGCGGCGTCGCCGAAACCGTGTTGCAACCGGTGAAAATCTCAACACCATCTAAGCTGAAGGTCATCTTTAGGCCCCGTTCAATGGGCACATCCTGACCGCCGATTTGAGTTATTTGCCAATCGCCTTGGACCTGTTCTTGCGGGTTGGTTTGACCAGTTGGCATAAGAGTACCTTCTGCGTTGGGGGTGACCACTTGCGCTGGCGTCAGCGTTTCGCATGCCCGAGCAGGGCTGAGCGTGGTCAAAAAGAGAAACGACACGAAAAGTGTGCGAAAAATCATAGAGCACCACCAGATAAATAAGTAACCAAGGCGTTCTATGCCGCCGGACAAAAGTCAAGTTGGGTCGGCGTCATCCCGCTGAGATACAATGTTTATCGATGGGTTCGGGGTTGATTGAAGTCCTTATCACGGTAACGTGGGGTCACATTTCAGTCTGCTGCGTAGAATCGCGCCGATAATTTGACCTCATCCGAACACCTTCGTGTTCGTTTTAATTTCTTCGAGCGACCGGTTTGCGGCAATATTTTGTGCCGTCCAGTGTTCTTGATACAGCATAAAGGGGCATGCCCGTGAACCCTAAGATCGAACAAATTGAAACAGCGGAAGCTGCAATCGCGAAGTTCAAAGTGAAGGAGAACGATCTTCGGCGCGAAGCTCTGGCGGATGGGATCATTGATGCCGATGAGCAGGCCGATCTGGATCGGTTGCTGGCGAAGATCGAGCAACTGACGACAGCCCTGCGCAAATCGCGCAAGACCCTAGAAGAGAACCGCCGTATCTGGGAGGCCCAGCAAGAAGCCGTAACTGAATGGCGTGAGCAGCTGACGGTGATGAAAGAAGCCGGACATGCCGGGCTTGGGAAGTTTGAAGCGGCTGACAAAGCGATGACGGTTGCGGTTGCGGACCAGCGTTGGGCGGATGCCACGAAGCTTGCCAGTCTGTCGCTTTCCGAATTGGCCAAAGTTTATGCGAAGTTCGCCGCGGAGGTTCCTGAAATGGCGGGCGGAGGGACTGCGCCGCCTCCACCGATCCCAACAGCCGACCCCAACCAAGATCAGTGGAATTCGGCAAAGTCTGAGTACACCGACGCGTTGGCCGCCCTTGAACGCCATGCTCAGGCTGGCCATGCTGTGATTGCAGCAGAAATTACGACGACCAAAGCCAGCGCCGCTGCCGCTGAAACTCTGGCCAATGGTGGTGACTTTGACGGTGCGGTTAAAGCAATAACGCCATTGATTACAGCGTGCGCGGCTAGCGAGGACAAGGCCCATGGGTTGGCGCATTACACCTCGATCTTAACCCATCGGCAGGGGCTGGCGACGACCTCACCGGGGAGTGACAAGCCCGGCACTGCGGCCATTGACGATCTTGCAGACGAGATGGCGAAACTTTTGGCGGATGCACAGATAGACGCGACGGCGGGAAAATATGATGCGGCTGTGCTCAAGCTTGATAAGATTCCGCTGATTTTTGACCGCAAACGTACGATCACAAAACGGGTGGCAGAATATACGCCGCTTGTGACCCAAATCACCCAGCTTGCCGCCGATATTGACGCCGAACCGGCCCCATCAAAAGCTCCGGTGCAAGCGCAGATCACAAAGTTGAAGGCGGATTTTGTCGCGTTTCAGTTTGCCAAAACCAAAGACTACCAACTTTCAGTGGCAAAGCTTGGTGAATTGAAAGGCGAATATAACGCGTTGCAGACCTTGGTTTACGGCGCGACGGATTACACGGCTGCTTTGACTGCTTTTGACGCCCAAATGGCCATTCTGGATCCGCATGCGGGTCGGGTCGCGATAGAAGAGTTTTTCCAAGCGCGCAAGATTGACCGCAATCAGGCAGTTGCCGATGCGGCTGCGACCAAGTTCGCGACCGCCCAAGCGATTATTCAATCGACCCCTGCGGCTGGTTGGACGGCGCAAAAGGCCATTGCCGATGCCTATTCAGCGTACATTATCAACCGAACAGCAGCGCAAACTGCGATTGATGCGGTTCGCGCCCTACCCAATACCGCAGAGCTGATTGCACAAGCAGATGCCCTGATGGTGACCGCTGTCAATCAAGCCCTTGCCAAGAATATTGCGGCGGCCGAGCAAAGCGTAACGGAGGCAAAGGCCCGTGCTGATGATGCCAAAGCTGCATCCGAGGCGCAGGCGGCTTTGGGTGCATTGAAAGACAAAGGTGCACTGGATGGCGCAGCGGATGATTTCCCAGCGGCCTTGGCCGTCTATACAAATATGCGCGCCAATGTTCAGGGGAAAGACAGCTCCGGAGCGTTTGCCGCGAAATTGACCGAAGCGGATGTTCCCGTAGAGGCTGCAAAGACCGAAGCGGCGAAAGCCACGCCAGACATGGGTGTTGTGCGGGCACAGCTGGATGAAGGCATCGCGATACTTGAAGCGCTTTTACCGCAGGTTTTGGCGGGCGGTTTGTATCAAACCCATCTGGCAACGGCGAAAACCTTAATCGACACGACTTTGCCGCTGCTGAACGTGGACAACTGCATCAAGACGGCGCTGGACGCCTGCAAAGTGCTTTTGACCGAGGCCGAGGATCTGGCGAAAGCACCGGCTTTGGATTTCGCAGGCGCCGAAGCAAAACTGAGTGCAGCGATGGAGCGTGGCCGCAAGGCGCAATCTGATGCGGGTCTTTATACCAGCATTCAAGCGGACAAAACGACAACCGCAAACGCCGTGACTTTGATCACAACCGCAACGGCGGGTGTTCAGGTTTTGCTGGCACCAAGAACCACTCGGTTGAACGGGATTGTCACAGCCATTGAAACTGCAGTCGCGGCCGAGGACTTCACCCTTGCCGCGGCCAAAGGCACAGAAGGCGTCGCAGTTGCCGTCGCGACGATCCAGGACAACGGTTACTGTTTGGACATTGACGCCAACTATGACAACTGGATCACCAATATGATTGGCCAGATTCAAGGGGGAGAGCCGTCTGTTGCAAAGGCGTTGGCAGACACCAACAAGTTGCTTGCAGATTATAACACTTGCCTTACTCAGGGGACGTATTTCTCGGCTTGGCGTAGTCTTGTCGAGGCACGCTGGGCCCTTCGCGGTGGCATTGATAGTTTGGCGCTTGAGGGGAAATACAACACGGCCAAGGTGAAAACCCGTGGCCAGCTTGACGCCTTGGTTGCCGTGCGCAACGCAGTGGTCGAGACACAACTGACGGACCTTGAGACGCGCTACACTGCAGCCGTGACAATGGCTGCCGAGCCGCAATATGCGCGCGCTCATGGTTTGATCGAGACAATTGGCGACGAGGCCGGTGCTTTGTTGCCTATGGCGCAGTCGTTTGGGGATTATGACAAAGCCCGGACAGAGGCGGATACCAAGCTGGTTGAGGCGGAGGGTCACGCCCAGATTGACGCAATCCAAACCATAGTGACCCGCCTACGCGGGAAGTTTGTAAACGCCGAAGGTGTGGCCACCGGCGGCGACGCGGCGCGGGCGCAAACCATGATGGAAGAGATTAAATCCGGGGCGGAAGATGCGATCGGGAACGCCGACGGGTCGGCGGTTTTCGAGGGCATTGCCGGGGTCATTGCAGATTCAGCCTCCGACAGTTGGGGGCCAACGTTTGTTCACATCACCGCTGCACGCAAGGCCTACGATTGGCAGTCCAATAAGGCCAATGCTGCCGTTGCATCAAAGGAACTGGCGGATGCCGATGCGCAGCTGAAGATTGCTGAGGACAGTTCAGTCTCTGGGCCGGATCAAACTACGGCATTGGAAGCCGCGATGGCACTTGTGACGGAGGCGGGGCAAGTGATCAGCCAACACACGCTTTTGACCGACGCTTTGGTGATGGCAAAGGCGAAGGCGTCCGAACATAAAGGCCATGCTCAAGGATCGTACCTGTCTGCGCAATTGTCGGATGTGGAAACCCGTATCGCTGCCGTCGAGGCGGCGGCTACGAGTTTGGCCGCTCTGACGGGGTGCTCGGCTGATCTGGAAACCATTATGGACGAATTGGTCACGATGGCACCGAAACTGGACGCGCGGACTGAATATGTGACATTGCGGGCAACGCCAGAGGTTGAGCCGCGTCTGGCCGTGCTGGAAGCCCATGCCCACAGTTACGCGGTCCAATCCAATATCGAGGCGATGCGTCGCAAATTGGACGATGCAGCGCGGCTGTCGGACAGTTTCGACCCGATCGCCGCTGTAGCCGTGCTGAAAGAGGTGAAAGACATCGGTCTCAGCGCGTTGGTACTGGCAGAAATGCGTGACAACAAAGCGCCATCGAAAACCGACATCGAAGATATATTGGCGCGGCCAGGTGGCAGCGCCGAGTTAGACGCGATGGTTGATGCCTTGGAACCTGACGCGCAGCGCAAGGTGCTCGAGGTTGCGTTTGAAGCGCGATTTGGTTGCAACCTGCAAAACTTTGCGGGCGTCGATGGCAATGGGAACCCGAACAACCCTGTCACCGATCTGACCAAGGACGGGCCCAATATCAAACGGTTCTACGAGATCATGTCGGATTTGCCTGAGGGGGCGACGCTGGATAATGACAGCATGCGCAAATTCACCGAGATCGAGAGTGGGCAAGGGTCGTCCTACGACGGAACGACCAAAGACGTTGTCATGCGCGAGGGTGACGCGGCTTTGTCGAATGCGTATTCCTTCGGAGCAGAAGATCAGGTGGGGCAGGTCGATCCCGGCTGTGAGCCAGCAGATGATGAACCGGTGAGCTTTTTCAGCTGGAACACCTTGCACGAGGTTGGTCACGCTGTTGATGATCAACATGGCTATATGGATAAGAACCAAAGCAGCCCCGATCATGGTGGATGGGTTGTTTATGGGGCCAATACTGCGCCGATCGCCGCTGTAATGGCGGCACATTTCAAATACGACAAGAACTACATTCAGCAGGCCATGTCGCAGCGATTGGCTGTTGCGGGGGTCGGTGGGAATGCCGCCGATCTTGCACCCGGATTACCGTCGCCCGCCGGAGGAGCCATGCCCGAAGATTGGGAAGGCCGCCGCGTTGCATTTACCATTTGGCTTGCCCAGGTTAGGGAGCCGCGCAACCCTTGGTCCAGCAACTCGGTCGCCCAAAAAATCGCCATCGGCGGTGTGGTTTACCAAGAAAGCTACACGACGAATTGGACAAGCTACAAGCTGGCGGCCCGGTCTAAGGGCATGACCGGCTACCAGTTCCGCGCCCCGGGCGAATGGTTCTCGGAGCTATACGCGGCGTATCATTCCGGCAAGATCAAAGATAGCCACCCCGCGGCGGGTTGGTTGAAAAAACTCGATGGACCGGGCGCATAGAGGGAAGGAAACCAAATGTCATTATTTCACCCCATCACCGTAAAGTGCCCGTTCTGCGATGAGCTCGTAACCGTCAACGCCGTAGGCAGCGTGAACGCGGACAGACGCCCCGACTACCGCGACGCGATCCTAGAGGATCGGTTTCAAGACACCACCTGCGGATCGTGCGAGAAGAGTTTTCGGTTGCAGCCAGAGTTCAACTATCTCGACGCAGCTCGCCGTCAGTGGATCGGTGCCTTGCCAGCGGCAGATATGCCGAACTATCTCGCTCTAGAGGATAAGATGACTGAGCTTTTCGCGACGAGTTACGGGAGTAAGGCGCCAGTTACTGCTCAGGATGTCGGTAAAAATCTGGACGTTCGTGTCACCTTCGGCTGGCCTGCCATTCGGGAAAAGTTGTTTGCGCGTGCAAACAACATTGACGATGTGTCGCTTGAGATCATGAAGCTTGACGTGTTGCGGCAATTGCCGTCCGCCCCGCTTGGGCCGGGTATCGAACTACGGCTTGTCGACATGATGGGTGACGACATGATTTTTGCGTGGCTAAGAACACAGGCCGAAGAGGCCTTGGAGCAATTCAAAGTTCCTGCAGCTTGGTATCATGGGATTGCAGACAATCCCGACCCGTGGACCGCTATTCAGGTAAAGTTGATGAACGGTCCGTTTGTCGACATGCAAAAGCTCTATATGGGCGAAGGCCGCAGCGCGGCGGAATAGTCAGGAGAGCGAAATGACCAAAAAATCAACCCCAGCAGAACTGAAAAACAGGGCTAAGAGCTAGGGTCGACCACCAATCCCACTACCACAAAAGTTCAATTGCATTGCCCAGCTTACTCTCGTTGTCGTCGATTTATTGCTGACCTTACGCACCTCAAGCTGAGACGGGTTCGAATTCGTCAAAAACAGCCGCAGATTGAAATTTCTACCTGCGATAGCAGAGGCTTTGCGGTTCAAATCTCACGTGCTAGCGTTGTGTATTAGTCAAAGAATCGCCGTAATAGGCGAATAAGTCAGTTTGATATTTAACTGCGCTGCGTTGTTTTTAGTACTTTATGCCGACCCCTGCCTTGTTTGGAAAAGATACCTATTGAATGCGAGCCATAGTTCCACTTTCATCCGTGCAGATTGATCCGCTCTCGACACTGCCTTTGTTGATCGCGGCATCACTTCGTCGAAATGCAGACAGCACTGCATGCGTTTTTGAAGACCTTTCGATATCTTACAGGGAACTTGACGCGGCATCAGCCCGACTTGCCACACATCTTCGCGCGATGGGTGTTGGGCCAGAAACCGTTGTTGGCATTGCCATGGAGCGCAGCCTAGAGTTGATGATCGGCTTGATTGCGATCTGGCGTGCAGGTGGTGCCTATCTTCCGCTCGATCCTGATTATCCCGCCGAACGACTGGATTACATGCTGGACGATTCCTCTGCACCGATCGTGCTGACTCATAGCAAGCTGTCGACACCTTTGGACCTGTGTCGTGCGACCGCGATCGAAGTGGATACGTTACTGGCGACCGAACTTAGGACACCGGATGATGTGGACTACACATGGGTACAAACAGAACCCGACCAACTGGCCTATGTCCTCTACACCTCGGGATCCACCGGACGGCCCAAGGGGGTGATGATCGAACATTGCTCTATCGCCAACCGGATTTCGTGGATGCAAGATGCCTTTCCTGTCGGACGCGGCGATGCAATTCTTCAAAAAACGCCGACCAGCTTTGATGTATCTGTTTGGGAGCTGTTCTGGCCGCTTTGCGTCGGAGCTGTCCAAGTATTGGCCAAACCAGGCGGGCACCGCGATGACGCCTATCTAGTCGACCTGATCGTGGATTCTGGGATCACAACGCTTCATTTCGTGCCGTCCATGCTCGCTGCGTTTCTTGAGAACCCGTCAGTCAGCCGCTGCGACGGCGTGCTAAAGCGGGTCATTTGCAGTGGCGAAGCGTTGCCAATTGGCCTTGCCAGACGGTTTGCTGAACGGCTTGGCGGTGTCGAGTTGCACAACCTTTACGGTCCAACCGAAGCTGCGGTGGACGTGTCGCATTGGCGGGCCGATCCGGAGGATGACGATGTTCCAATCGGGCGCGCAATATCGGGTGTGGTGCTTTACGTCGTTGACCCCGAAACGGGGCAGCGTGTCACGCCCGGCACAGAAGGTGAACTTTGGATCAGCGGAGTGCAGGTCGGTCGCGGGTATCTTGGCAAACCGGAATTAACAGCCGAACGGTTCATTGACGATCCGTTCAACGCCGGGCAGCGCGTTTACCGGACAGGTGATCTTGTGCGGCAGCGGCCCGGTGGCGAGATTGTATTTCTTGGCCGGATTGACCATCAGGTCAAGATCCGCGGTTTTCGTATTGAACTGGGCGAAATCGAGGCGACGTTTCTCGAACATGACACGGTGCGCGAGGCGACAGTGGTCGCGCGCGATGACGTCACGGCCAGCCCGACGCTTGTCGCATATGCAACTGTTAAGGCCCCACCTGAAAAATCCGCTGCCGAAGTTGCTGTTTGGGGCCGTGTGTTCGACGCGGCTTATACGCAGCGCAGGAATGATGGCGAAGCGGATTTCGCAGGCTGGAATAGCAGCTACACCGGCGGCCCGATCCCAAAAGACGAAATGCACGTTTGGCGGGACGGAACGTTAAAGCGGTTGCGTGCACTCAAACCACGCCGGGTTCTTGAGCTTGGGTGCGGTACTGGCATGTTGTTGTTCGGATTGGTCGACAGCGTCGAGCACTACACAGGGACTGATTTGTCAGCAGACGCCATTGCGCGTCTTGAAGACGTGCGCAAAGAGCGCGGCTGGTCTCATGTTGAGTTGCGCGCGTCTGCGGCACATGAAATCGCCGACTATGACGACGGCTCTTTCGATCTGGTTATCGTCAACAGCGTGCTGCAATTCTTCCCCGGACCCAACTACTTGCGCAATATCATTGATGAGGGTCGGCGCGTCGTCGGCGACAATGGCAATCTGTTTTTTGGTGACGTGCGAAGCCTGCCGCATTTGGAAGCGTTCCACAGATCCGTTGAAACATATAAATCTGGATCTGACACACCAAAAGACATCCTGAACACGCGCATCCAAGAAGCCGTGGCACAGGAAGACGAGCTTTTGGTCGATCCTGACTTCTTTCGCTGCTCAGGTGCGGGTTTTGGCGAAGTTAACGTATTGTGGCGGCGTGGCCGCAACGAAAATGAGATGACCCGGTTCCGATATGACGCGATCCTTAAGGTCAACAATTGCGCGAATATTGACGAACCTACATCTACAAGCTGGCCGGGAATCGCGGGCCTCAGTGATCTTTCGGAAGACCGTTATGTTTTTAGGGATGTGGTCAACGCTCGCATCGAAGACACCGGTCTTGATCCCGAAGATATCGCAGACCGGGCTAGCGCGTTGGGGTACGCCCCCCGGTTCGAGCCGTCTGAGACTGCGCCTGAATGTATGACTGTCTATCTGGACCGAAAAGGGGTGTCACCTTGGGTGCCACCAGCCAGACCCAGATTGGAGGCGATGCAGGAAATGGCATTGGTCAACAACCCGGGTCTGGGACAGTCTGCCCGTGACCTGAAACGCGAATGGCGCAACATTTTGGGCCAGCGGCTGCCGGACCATATGATCCCATATGAGGTCGTTGTGCTGCCTGTGATGCCGTTAACTCCAAGCGGAAAAGTTGATCGAAAGCAGTTGCCGGCACCGGTTTTGCTGAGGCGTGAGGGCGCTGTGGTTGCGGCGCAAAACGAAACCGAGGCGCGTCTGGTAGACGTCTGGAAACAGGTTTTGGGCGTGCCAGTTATAGGCATTCACGACAGTTTCTTCGATCTTGGCGGCGACTCGATCACCGCACTCAAAATCGTGTCCGCAGCGCGGGAAAATGGGCTCGCACTTACCCCGGCGTTGCTGTTCGCCGCACATACCGTGGCCGAAATCGCGCGGGCGCTGGACGATACGACCCAAATTGCCGTGATCAGCGAACCAAGTCGGGGGGCACTGATTTTGACGCCAATGCAACATTGGGTGATAGCGCATGCGCCCGTTGCACCGAACCGGACAGGGTCTGTGACACGGTTGCGCCTGATAAAACCCGTGCAAATCGATCAGCTGCGTTTGGCCGTTGCGGCCGTTGCCCACCATCATGATGCTTTTCGGCTTGGGGTGTCTGGTGATGGACCGGCATGGGTGGCGGAGTTTGGCGACGACTTTGGGCTTGATGTCACCCAAGACCGTGAACAGATGTTCACGCCTTTTGACCTCACTGATGGGTCTGTTGGTCGGATCTTGCTTGAGGATGATCACCTCACGCTCTACCTCAGTCATTTGGTTGCTGATGGTGTATCGGCTGCACTGGTTGCGGAGGACCTCGACCGGGCGCTGACGGCACTTGATGAGGGTCGACAGATCATACTGCCGCCCGTCATCTCGTCGTTTCACCACGCGGCAGAGCGGCTGCATGACGATGCAACGGCGGAGGCCGTCAAGCAGACTGATTACTGGCTTGGAGTTCTTGGCGCGCAATCGGCGAGCCTACCTTTGGATCCGCGCGGATCGAACCTGGAGAGTGATACAAAAAGCGTTCAGCGTGTTCTCGATCCAGAATTGACCAAAATGATTTTGCGCGCAGCGCCAAAACATAAATCGGTGGGTGTCGATGATATACTGCTTTCCTCCTTGGCGGTTGCTCTGGGCGAATTGACCGGCGCACAGTCTTTCGTGGTGGACACTGAATCCCATGGGCGCGTCCCGGCGCTTGCTGACATTGATCTCAGCCGCACCTGCGGCGTTTTTTCGTCACTCTATCCTGTACATCTGACCCTCGCGGATACGGTCCACACAAGCCTGCGCAGGATTGCCCGAGACCGCCGTCGAATTCCTGACAGTGGCATTGGGTTCGGACTGCATCGCTGGCAAATCCCAAATTCTGCCCTTGCGGACTATCCGGCGAGAGACGTTTTGTTCAACTACATGGGCAAGCTTGGCCAAGTCGGTCAACACTTTGAACATTGTGCAGACGCAGACACCGGGTTCCGGGCGCCGCATGAGCAGCGCTCACATCCGCTGATCGTTGAGGCCATGGTTGTGGACGATGCTCTGCACTTGAGATGGAGCTATTCGTCCACCCAGATGAGTGCGGATTCAATCGCTAAAGCCGCTGATGCTCAGGTCGAGGCGCTTCGCCGTCTTGCAGCGCCTGCCTCTGAGGCCGAAATAAGGTTCCCGCACTGCCCCTTTGATCCTGCGGAACTTGAGCCTGGCATTGATCTGAACAAGGTCGAGGACATCTACCCGCTCGGCCCGCTTCAAGAAGGGATGCTACTGCACAGTTTGCTTAATCCGGACAGCGGCATCTACAAAATTCAGGTTGGCGGTCATGTCGGTGATCAACTGGACGAGAAGGCATTTCGCAAAGCATGGCTGGAACTCGCGCGTCTTCACCCGGTCTTGCGAACACGTTTTCTTGTTGATCAGGCACCCGAACCAGTGCAGGTCGTTTTCCGCACCGCTGCGCCCATCTTCATTGTTTCGGACTGGCGTGGTCTGGACCAAGATCAGCAAATTGCAGCCCGGCGGCAAGCCCGCGCGACTTACGATCTTGATCAGCCTGGATTGGCCAGTCTTGAGGTTGCGCGAGTCGACGACGGGTTATTGATCTTCCTCGATTTTCATCACGTGCTGCTGGATGGTTGGTCGATGCTTGACCTGGTCGAAGATTTGATGACGCTCGCCCGGCGGAGGTCGAAGGTTGGTACCGATCGGCCGGGTTATAGGGAATACGTGAATTGGGCTCGTGGTCGCCGGGAACGCGGCGACGGTTTCGATGTCTTTCGAGAGCGTCTGGCAGGTGTGCCTGAACCGGTCCGTCTGCCTTTCGACGGTGGCGAACCGTTTGAGGGTCCGGATGCCCACACAAAGCTCGTCCGCGAATTTCCACTCGACGGTCTCAAGACCATTGCCCGACGTGCGCGGGTGACGCAGAACGTCGTGTTGCAAGCGGTCTGGGCGTTAACACTTGCCCACACGAGCGGAGCAAAGGACGTCGTCTTTGGCGTTGTGGTTCCAGGCCGGCCAGCTGAAATTCGTGATGCTGACCGGATTGTCGGGTTGTTGATGAATACCCTACCGATGCGCGTGACAGTCGATGATGGCAGTCATATCGACGTCGACGACTGGCTCCGTGCACAGCAAGATCAGATGACCGAGATTTTGGAATTCCAGCACCTTCCTCTTTGTGATGTGCAAAAACTTGTGGGGCTGAAGTCGAAAACACCGTTGCTGAGCAGTGTTATCAGTGTCCAAGGCTATCTCAGAGGGGCGGCGTCACTGGGCGATTGGGCAGCGGGCACCGGGATTGATAATCTCATCTTTGAGGACTGGAACGAATTCCCGTTCAGCGTCGCTGTTGAGATTGGCGATCAGCTTTCGGTGACCCTCAAATACGACCGCACGCTGGCCTCGGAAAATATGGCGCGTGCGATGCTCAGAGATTTTCAAACGGTCATAGAAACGCTCAATTTTGCAAATAGCGTCGGTAAGGTTTTGGAGTGTCTCGAACAAGAGACACGCCAACGAAGAATGCAGAGATCCAAAGAGATGACCGGGGCAAAAATTCGTAGAAGAGTGGAGAGAATATAAAATGATCAATGACAAATCCGACAAGTCGGACCCTTCTGTGATCGTTGCACCAAATGCGCCAATTCCGGACGGTGCGACCCGCAAGTCAATCTCGCGGCGGCGGGTCAATGTAGCCGACAATCCGCGCGATTGGGTTTCCCTTGGCACCCTTGACGACGTCGATGGAACGATGCCCCTGGTTATCAAGCCCAAGCTGCCGATTGACATAACCCTGTGGGCCGCAGAACAGCGCGATTACATCAACGAACTGCTGCTTGAACACCGCGCCATCCTTTTCCGCGGGTTCGACATTGGCGGTATCGACCCGTTCCAGCGATTTGTTGCGGCAACGTCAGAAGGGGAACCGCTTGAATATCGCGATCGCACCACACCGCGAACGAGCAAGGGCGATGGTGTCTTTACCTCTACCGTTCATCCTGCGGATCAAACGATCAACATGCACAACGAAGGCACGTACTGGCGAAATTGGGCCCGAAAGATCTATTTTTATTCGACGCTGCCGGCAGCCGAGGGAGGCGCCACACCGATCGCAGATGTGCGGCGTGTTCACGACAGAATTGATCCCGAAATCCGGGCAGAGTTTGAACGTCGCGGCATGACGCTGGTCCGAAATTTCAACCATGGTTTCGGTCTGCCTTGGGAAGAAGTATTTCAGACGTCTGACCCGGCAGAAGTAGAAAGTTTTTGCCACGACAATGATATCGAATTTGATTGGCAGGACACTGGAAAGCTACGCACCCGGTCACGGCGACCTGCCGTTCGTATCCATCCTCAGACAGGCGAAAAGGTCTGGTTCAAT
>JAOQGK010016668.1:0-15860 GCA_027564095.1 Cellarinelloides crassus
AGGTGTAACTGTAGATACATTATTATCTGACGGACCCCTTACAGAAGAAATGAAGGATCCTTTAAAATTCATGGCTATAACAAAAGCGTTTAGAAATTTTAGAGTGGATTATTTATTTTTTCAAAGAGATATTTCAGGAAATGTGTTATCATACTCTGCTGCAAAAAGAGACGATGTTCATTCTCAAATGGATACCTGGTCTCAAGCCTGGACTCAAGCATATAAAAGACTTAAAGCGGATAAGGTTATTAAAAAGAAATTATTAAAAACATTAGATAATTTTCAAAATGACTTGAATCCAGAAAGTGGAAAAATTACCAATGTAAAATTAACAAAAATATCAAATAAATATCATGATGTAATTTTAGATTTAACAGGAATCAACCTTAGTACACAGTTTATAAGTTTTAGTATACTTTCTAGTAGAAGAGATTTTGCAAATAACAGGCAGGCTGCCTTGTTAGGTGTCAATAAGCAAGAAGCTCCTATTTTAAGATCTGATATTTCTACTATGCATGACCTAATACAGACCGGGTCTGATATATTTAGTGATGGAAACCAAGGTATGATTACCAGAATTAAAAAATTTGCAATAAACAATGCTCCATTTGATGAAACCATAGGTTTATCAGTATTTAAAAATGCAGAAAATCAATTGGTATATGCTCATCAAAAACCTACATTCCATTTAACAGAAATTCATAATTTAAATAATGTTGCTCACTTAGAAAACATTAAAGAAAATGATCCTTATTTAGAAAATAATTTTCTCTTAAATAGCGGTGCGTTTATTGAAATGTCTAATAATAATTTACATAAAGTAATAAGAATTAGCGGTTCAGCGGTAGGTACAATTAATACAACTGAAGAAGATATTAATTCTAATATATCAGGTGTTAGTTCTAGACAAACTTATGGGAACTTCACACCTCAAGAATTTACTTTAGCAGAAATTAATTCATATACAAATGAGTTTAATACTTCATCAGGAAAAGTTTCTTCAGTAGAGTTTACAACAGAAGGTATAGAAAGAGAGCAAAGCGTTGCTTTAGCACCCGTCTTAATAAGAGTGCTGGAATCTGCTGATTCAGGAGACTTTACTAAGCTGCCTGTTATACGAGCTGTTGAATTTAATAAGGATAATGGAGAAATTGTTTTAACGAATGATATAACAGATATATTTATTAATTTTATTGAAAATGAATATGACCGTATACGTAGAGAGAATGACAGTGATACAAAAACTACAAGTGAAAGAATAGGTTATAATAAGCTTGAATATAATGATAAGGGAGAAGAATTAGAACGTAGAGCATATTTATTACATAATTCTAAATTATTTTTAGATCCCCTTTTTAAGAGTCAATTAGAAGAAATTGCAAATACGGAAGGTGCAGGATCCTTTGAAGAGGCCTTATCTGCACTTGATAAAACAATGGAGGATTTTAAGAAAGATCTTGTTAGTATATTAGAAAAACAATATGATACATACTCTGAAAAATTACAACGCTTAAATGTTGATTCAGAAATAAGTAATTATATGAAAGATGGATTAGGAAAAAGCGGAAAGTTCAGAGATGCTGAAAATAAACTTAATTTATCTACTAATAAGACATATAATTTAATGCAGTTCTTTTTTAATAGTTGGGCTAATACTACAGCAATAAACGATGCTCTATTAGGTGATCATGCAATGATATTAAAAGATGGTGTGGACGCTATTAAAAGAGCAAAGGCACAGAATGGTGCTGTAATTAGCGCAGATAGTACTATTACAGCCAAGGAGTTTGGTATTATGCATCCTGGAGACAAAGTAAGCGGGTATGTTTTTGATGAACCAATGGGCGCATCTGCTCTAACAGAAAAAGAAATTGAAGAAGCTGATGCACAAGCATATATAACTACAAAAGGATCAAGATATACTGATTTTGGTTTTGGATTATTAACTCCAATGAAAGCTACACTAATAGATAGAATAGAGGCGGGAGAAACTATAACTTCAGAAGAAATTTTTGGAAAAAACGGATACATTGCTAATAATGCAATGCTTAATTCTAAAAAACTTTTCTATTTTGATGGGAAGACATATATTAAAATGTCTGCCTTTGTATTAATACCTGAATATACTTCTAATCCAGTTAGAGATGCGTTAGGAAACATAATAGATTGGGTAGCTAAACCTAATAGGCTACGTCTACATAACTTAAGAGTAAAGCTTGAAAAAGAGGAGAAAAAAAATAATTCGATAGGTCTAGCTGCACCAAGATATGCATTTAAGATGCTTAAGCAAGATGTTACTACACTAGATGAATTTAGAAATGATAAAGAGTTTACTCAAAAACCTGTAGAATTAAAGGCTAAGTATTTAGGTCTTCAAGTAGCTAATCCATCTAACAAACTTGAGACTATTGATCCTACTCAGATTAAAAGTTTAGTTACATCTGAACAACCGGATGCTGTAAAAGTTCCTGCATTACGAAATCCTGATGGCACACCAATGAATATTGGTCAAATAAGAAAGCAATATAATATAGCCACTTCTGCTAGAGAAATGCTTGCATTTAAGAATAAAAGAAATCTTATTTTTACTTTTGATTCAGCAATGGATGAGTTTCATATCTCTAAAAAAACAGGTATACTTAGTACAAAATTGTTGGCCTTTTTAAAATATGCAACAACAGCATTAAAAGCCTCACAATCTAGTAGTAATCAATTAGAATACTTTAGTGAGTTAAATGGTGAGCAACAATATGAATTAAATAATCCCCTTACAGAAAATAAATTTGCAAGTCTATTTTTAGGTTACTTTAGTAAGGGGACACTAGTAGTAAAGATTCCTGGACATTCTCTTACATTAGTTTCTAGTTTTGGAAGTGATGTTATACGTAGAGTGTATGAGTTTGATGAAAATGGTATACCATATAGATCTGAAATAATAAGACAAAAAGTTTGGGAAAGAAACGAAGGCGGTAATTCTCATAAAAATAATAATGTTATAGCTCCTGTAAATAGAAATCCTGAAAATGGAGAAGAAAATTGGCAAGACTATAAAGTTCCAAAGGAAGGTATAGTTATATATGATCGTTTAAGATCAGGAGTACAGAGATTTTTTCCTGATGGAACTCCTAAAGGTGAGAAAGGTACAGAGATGATCATGCCCGCTCACTTTGAAGAAGTAATGGAATTAATTGAGAATACTAACCAACCAATTCCAGAGGTTATTGCAAAAATGTTTTCTATACGTATTCCATCTCAAGATAATCACTCAACTATCAATAATATATTGGTAGACTTTATGCCTGCTGTGTATGGTTCTGTAGCTATGTTTGCTAGAGAAATTATTCAAATATCAGGAGCTGACTTTGATATTGATAAGGTGTTTGCTCAAATAAAAGAATGGTATGTAAAAAATAAAAAGTTTGTAGAATATGGAAAAGCTACTACAGATGAAAGCGCCTATGCTGATTATATACATTATGTAAATTCAAAAGTTGATAAAAAAGATTCAATATATAATGAAGCATTAGTTCTATATGTAGAGGATGGTCTAATAGCGGAGATTGAGAATTCTTTAAATGATAGTGAAGATAAAAATGCAAAGAAAGCTGGCTTTTCTAAAAAATCTATTAAAGCATTGCAGATTCTTGGTTTACCTATAACAAGAGCTAAGTATTTAGAATACAAAAACAAACATGGAGAGCCTTATGCTGCTCCAATGAATAATGAAATTTTAGATTATAAGTATGCTTTAATGGGGCATGATGGCGTTACAACTGCAGAGTCAGAAAATGTACCTGGAATTTCTTATACTCCAGCAAGTTTGGATGTTATAGAAGATTTATGGTCAGAACTAAGCGCTTCATCAAAATATTTAAGAGAGCGTTCTCTTGAAAATAGTATTGATATAAATAATCCTTTAGGTAAGGTGAATGCATTTACAGCAAACAAAGGAGTTTCTATTGGAGCTGCCGTTTCACCTAATGTACCTTTAAATCTATTGTCAGAGTATAAAGTTACTATTAAACCAGAAGGTCCTCAAATTATAATAAATGATACATTATATAATTCTTTTGCGCATGCTAGGGAAATAAACGCAGATAAATCTGAAGGTTTAAGAAAACAAAATTCTATATCATCTTTGATAACTGCAGCAACAGATAACTCTAAAGAGAGATATATTGGAAAGCTTGGATTAAATAGAGAAGCGTTAGCACTAGCGGATAATCTTGTTGCCTTAAGTATGCCTTTAAAAACGATAGCTTTATTAATAAATAATCCTACAATTTATGATATATATAATGAGGCATTAACTAAGAAAAATAAGTTTGATCCAGGTGTAGAGAGGTTAGTTGCAGATAAAATAGAAGAATTAGAGCAAGAAATAAATGGAAATAAAAAGGAAAAAGCACAAAAGCTAACTCCTATAACTGATGAGTTATTATTAGAAGCTTTAGATTCAGAAATTGAATCTATTGATCTTCTGTCTATATTAACTGTTTTTGCTGAAGCACTCAAAGTTAAAAAGTTTACGTCTAATATGAGAGCTGTTTCGGATTTAACAAACGGATTAGGAAAAGACATGGCAGCTCTTCATTATAAAAAAGAGCAAATGAATGTATTATTTGCTGAAAATGCAATGATGGATTTATTCCCTATCTATAAGAGTGCTACTTGGCAATCTACTGATGTACGTATATTTGATCAAGTATATGATATACTTCTTCCTTCTATATTTCTAAGCGCTAGTAAGAATTTTGTTACACTAATGAATTCTATATTAGATAATGTAAATACAAGAGATAGTCAGTTTACAGCTGAATCAAATTCTAAAATATCTAGAGATTTATTATCTTATATTACAATAAAAGCATATAGACATGCTGGAGGTCCTGGTACAGCTAATTTAAATAATGATTTTATTTATCCATCCAACGGATCAACAATCAATAAACTTGTTAAGAAATTAAAAGAAACAGAAGTAGGAAAAAATAACTTCTTCTTAGATGTATTTGCTATAGATACTCCAGCTACAGAACCAAAGAATTCTACAGGTATGAATCTTTTATTAGCCAATACATATAGAAGTATAAATAGACAACAAAAAATAGATTTGCAAACATCTTTTGCTAAACTGTATGGAACACTTGAGACTAGAGATGATGCGCTGGCAATTGTCAATTATGAGATGCTTAAAAATGGTTTACAACCTGCCTATGGTTCATTATTAGAAGCGGTTAGTCCTTTTATAATGACTTCTTATTTAGATCATATTGACACTGCTAATAAAGCTTTGCGAGATGGTTCAGATGAAAAAATGAAATCTGCATTTGGATTAACTCTTGGAGAAATGTCACAAGAGTTTACAGAAGGATATTTTGCATCTAATGTAAATAATTCTTTGCTATTTACTTATACATCTATGTATGGTAAATTTATAGCGGGAATGTCTAGAAAGGATGGTTTAGTAACTATAAACTATGATAAACTACCTAATTTAAAAAAGAGTCAGTTTTTAAGAACTAAATCTATTGACCCTGTCACTAACTATGCAACATATAAAACATATTTTAGAAATATTTTAAATGATAATACTAAGGTTGGGGAGTATATAGAAATTGTAACATTTGGATCCAACCAACAATGGGGAGGAGGATTCATGTTTGGCCCTAGACCATCCTATGCAGAAGTAAGAAAATCTTTAACTAGTTTACATGCCGACCCTATATCTGATACTTTTGAAGCAGAACCTAGTACTTTTGATACAGGACAAATACAAAAAGTTTTAGATCAAACGGATGATATTAAAATAGAAGCTGGTTCTGCTCGTCAAGGATCAACAGAAATCTTGGTTAATGGAGAAAATATTTCTACAATTGAACCTGCTTATAAAGCTCTTAGTAATAAGTTAAAGGAAAATTCTGAAGTAAGAAAAACATCAATATCCTATACACCTAAAGGAAAAACAAAGCAAACGTACACCATTGATAACGATAAGATTTTTAATAAAGAAGGCAAAGAAGTATTTAAGACAGAAAGCGCTGATAGAAATAAAATATTTGCAAATGTATCTATTGAAGATGGTACAGCTGTAGTTATTTCCTATAATGGTAGTAGTTATGTTGTTAATGACAAAAACAAAATTACATCTATTGCATCAGGTAAAATTATGAATTGGAATGATACTCATAGTAATAGAATAGAGATATTAAAAAAGAGAGATGAGATAAAGAACCCTTCATCTGAAGAAGCGCAAATTCAAGAAAGTAATGTCTCAGATGATACAATGCTTGGCGCATCTGAATTAGCTATAGAGTTAAGACAAGAGCAATTAGACATGTTTGCTGAAGACTTGACTGGGAAAAATGCAGCATTAGAAAAATATTGGGATGATGAAATAGAAGATAATACTTCTAGAAGAGCTAAATTAGCTGAAAATGGAATTAATAGTTATTTGAATATGCTAAACCATTTTAATAGACAAGTAAAAGAAGGGTTATATCCTCCAAGTCTTTTTGCAACTTCAGAAGAAGAATTTATAGAACAAAATAAATGTATATTTAAGTAAGCCATGAGTAGATGTCCTAATAAAAATACAGCT
The DNA here is from genome assembly GCA_027564095.1 of Cellarinelloides crassus. Taxonomy (NCBI): domain Eukaryota; kingdom Metazoa; phylum Bryozoa; class Gymnolaemata; order Cheilostomatida; family Sclerodomidae; genus Cellarinelloides; species Cellarinelloides crassus. Next base: position 6,599 of record JAOQGK010016668.1, read on the forward strand.
GAGTATAAAGCTTTGCAAGTAGTTTATAAAACTGAACTAGAAACTAATAGTGTTATTATTGCATGGCAAAATGCAAATGACACAGATGTTTTTCCTACAGTTGTGCAAGCTCAAAGATATATTAAACTTAATAAAGCGTCTTTCTCTTTAAAGAAAAGTTCTTTTGCAAAAAGCATTCTTGAAAATTTAGAGAGAAAAAAGTTAATCCATATGTATCATGGTAATTATCTTATTAATAATTCTTTTGATAATAGCTTTCACTATGATGAATCTGCACTTACACAAAATCATAGAAAAATATATGCTTATTTAAAAATTAATAACATTCCTTTAGATAGTCTAGACATTGAGAGAACTCCTAAGTCTTATAAAGTTAACATATTAGAATCTAAGCTTACGAACAAAGATATATTACCAATATCAAGAGCTTGGGATCAACCAAGATCAGTGAGTGTTGTATTGCATCTTAAGAGAATGTTTCCGGGTGTTGATTTTAAAATAGTATCTGATAAAGAAGCTGAAAAAATACATGATGAATTACCAAAATGGAAAAAAACTTCAGCTCCTTTTTCTGAAGTAAATTCATTTTATGTTGATCAGGTAGCCTATCTAATAAAAGGCAGGATTACAGATGAGACTGCAATTGAAGAAATGCTCCATCCATTCATTGACGCATTAAAAATGGAGAATGAAACTCTATTTAATAACTTACTTGCTGAAGCTAAAGCAAGTTTTCCAGAAATGGTTCAGCAAATTACTGCGGCATATAATAAAAAAAGAAACTTCAATCCGTTAGATGTAGAATTAGAGATAGTAACTCAAGCTTTATCAAGACATTTCAATAATGAATATGGTGATATAGCACCGACTAAAACTTTTTTAAACTTAATTAAGGATGCATTAGAATGGTTTAAAAGTATTATTAATGATTTACATAAGTATATAACAGATCAGTCTATACCAGTAACAGCAATAAATAGTAATGCTACTTTTACAGATATAGCTAAACTTTTAAATACAGAGGATATAAAGTTTCTCATTACCCAAAGAGTAAATCCTAAAGTTAGATATTCTTTATCTAAAGATAAAAAGTTTATTCTTGGTAGAGCTATGGCTATGGCAAATCCTGCTCAAAAAGTCATTCTTACAAACATGTTTAACCTTGTTGAAAAACATAAAGGTGATGTGGACTCGTTATCTGTAAGCCTTAAAAAGGCAGAAGATCAAGGAGCCATTGTTGTATTAAATAAAGAAGACCATACATATGTAGATATCAATAGCAATCCTCCTCAGATGTATACATCTGCTACAACCGCTATTAAAGGCAAACTTACTAATAAAGAAGGTGAAGCAATACTAAGAAATGACTCGCCTGAAAAAATTGAAAAAGCTAGACAACAAGATTTACTTAAATTAGAACAAGTACAACTTAATCTAGACTTAGGTAATGATGTAGATATTATTACAGAGGCTGTAGTGGTTGAGCTTAATGGACTAACCCCATTAGATTTATATGATAATACATTGCCTGAAATGGCAATTCTAGATGCCCAACAAGCTAGAGAAATGTTTGGGGCAATAAGAATTGTTGTAGGTGATTTAATGCCTGCTAATAGTATAGCTATGTCACAAGTAGTTGTATTTGATCCAGCCACTAAAATTGCCGGTACTGCTGATTTAATTATTATAGACGAGCTTGGTAATATTAGTATTCTTGATTTAAAAACAAGTAAAAATTCTATATTTAGTGTAGCTCCATCTAAAACTCAAGCAGGACAAGCAGGTCTAACAGCATATGAATCTTCAGCATGGACTTTACCTGCGGATAGTAAGCTAAGACAACTAGGTGTAAAAGAACTTAGTACTAAAGGACAACATAATCTTAAAGTAAATTTATATAGAAGAATGTTTGAGAATATGGGATACACTGTTAATGAAGGAGATTTTTCAGCTTCAACATTTCACATGCATCTTAATATAGAGGGTAATGGTAAAGACCAGAAGTTTTTGGGTACATGGAAATATGAAAATGTCCAACATCATAATAATTTAATCACTGATACAGCACCTTCAGCAAATAGTATTTATGTTGATATGCTTATTCCTTCTCCTAAAGAAAACCTTAATAAACAGAAGTTAAATGAAAAGATGGGGGATGATGCCCTATATAAAGGAAAGGACGATAAAATAGCTAATGAAACAGACCAAGAGACTGTTCAAGATCCAATAGATGATACAAAATCTCCTGAGTTAGGAACAATATTTAATGCTTTAGAAGGTTATTTAACTGCATTAGGTCAATTACAAAGAGGAAGTTTAAATAGAGATAAGGTATTTTCTTTTAAATCTACCCAAGAACAGGCTGGTGATATAGCTAAATTACAAGTTTATATAACTAATGGAATTAATAAAGGCCCTCGTGAACAATCTAAAGTATATGTGGGAGTACTGCATGATACTTTAGCACAGATAAGAGAGTTTCGTAAATATGTAGCTGATCCAAAAAATTTAGAGGACCCAAAATATATCAGCTATGTATTAAATTTTAATAGATTTATAACTACATTTTCATCCTTATATAAAATTGATAATATAAATGACTTAAATGCAACTCAAAGACAATTAGTTTTAAATCTACAGATAGAATATAATAAACTTATTGGGACTAAAGAGTTAACTGTTGGTCACGATGGTTTAATTAATGATGCTATTTTCAACTATGTAAAGGATCTAGCCATGAAGAGATCTAATAGAAATTATGGTGAAGAAGGAAGCGGACATACTGAACAGGATCTCATAGATGAATTACTTATAACATTTGATATAGGCGGTACTGATTTACAAGCAAGAGATATGGATACTTCTCCAGATATGTTATCCGCATTAATTGCTCAAATGTATAAATCACAAAAGCAAAAAACTTTAGATAGGATTGATCATAGAAAAAATGTAATATTAAAAAGTGCAGGAAAATTATTACGCCTATCTCCCGCTAAAGATGTACATACACTGTTTAATTATATGCAAATTTTTGGTGCCAATGGACGACCAACAGGACAATATGTTAAACCTATAGGAGCGGAATTCTATACATTACAACAAGAATTATATGATGCATTATCTGACGAAGTAGGTGTTCCATATGAGTATAAAGATATTATAAATAAAGATGATGCTTCAGAAGAAGATATAGAGTGGAATATAAAATTGGCTATTAAAAAAAGTGCTTTCTCAGAGTTTTCTAAAGCTGAAAGACATGATGAAAATGGCAATAGAGTAGATGGAGAATATTTTTCATATACTCAAGAATTTAAAACTGCTAGAAAGAGATTTGAAGTATGGGTTAATCAAGGTACTTATGGCTATTGGATGAAAAGATCAAGCGGCTTTACCCCCGCAGAATACTCTGAATATTTTGCTAAATATTATCATAAATCAGTATCTAATTATGCAATGCGAGGAGCTAATAATGAATTTACTGGTCAAATTAAGAAAGATAAAGAAGGTTCATTTCCAAAATATGAATTCAAAATAGAAAATGAATGGACTCTTGATTTAGAAGGAAACAAAGTAAAAGATATGAGGAGTACACACTATAAAGATATCTTTGATCCTGAAAAAACAGATGCTTTATCTATTGCTCAAAGAGAGTTTTATGAATTGTTTGTTAGATATTATGAAAAAGAGTTACTTCCAAAACTTGGTCCAATGATATTGAAACAAATGACAGGTAAAAATCCATTGGTAAAGAATAATCTAATGGATGATATAAAAAATAGACCTAATATTTTTGGAAGGATGTACGCTGATACGACAAGAAGTGTAAAAAACTTTTTTACAGAAACTGCTACACATAAGCAAGTTCCATTAGATGAAAATGGTAATTTTCAACATGGCATGCCTATATTTTATACAGGTTCTCCAAGGATTGATGGAGCATTAGAAAAGGTAGAGAATGAACTTCAAATATTAGATAACAAATATAAAGCAGGTACAATAAATGTTAATACTTATAAGGATGAACGTGTAGAGATAACAGGCAGAATTGCAAAAATAAGATCTCAACCTTCTCAAGGTGAAATAAGCACTGATTTAGCTACAAGTTTAATAAAGTTTAGTGCTATGGCTGAACATTTTGAAGTTATGGGTGAAATTGAAGACACCTTAACAGCAATACAAAGAGTTATAGAAAATAGAGAATACAAACCATCTAATAAAAAAACAAATTTATTTGGAAGAGTATTAAATAAAGCAGATAATGTTGTTAGTAGGACTGTTGGTTTTAGAAAAGAAACTAGCGGTGACTCAAATATTACAAGAAGGGTGCGAAAGTTTATGTCTATGATCTATTATGACGATGAAAAGATAACCAAAGGCATGTTTGATAAAATAGCAGATGGTTTAATCAGTTTTTCTTCTTTATCATATGTTGCTTTTAATCCCTTTGGTAACTTTAATAACTACCTTATGGGTAGAATTAATAATAATATTGAGATGCTTGGGTCTAGATTTTTCACTAGAAGTAATTTTCTAAGAGCAAGCAAATTATATAGTACAGTTGCTCTTCCAGGTATAATCAAAAGAACGGGAACAGGGCTTAAAGATGCAGCGGATATAGCTACATTAGGATTGGCTGGTCTTGGTAAAAATGATTATGATCCAGATTTAGCTAATAATAAATATGAAGCAGTTGTTGATTTATTAAGAATGATGGATGCTTCTACTGATATTCATGAGTCTGGAAGAAGAGAAGATGAAAAAAGCATATGGGAAAGATTCCGCACCTTTGGTTATATAATGCAAGATGCAGCAGAGTATAATGTACAAACTAAAGTTGGTATAACGATGGTATTAGATATTATTATAAAAAATGAAACTGTTGGTTCAGATTCATATGGAGAAACTATGTCTTTGTATGATGCCTTTACTTTTAATACTGCAACACATAAACTTAGTATAAAAGAAGGATTTAATACTATTATAAGTAAAGGATACAAAGGAGAGTTTAATGATGCTTTTAGATATAAACTACGTAATAATATAAGGGAAGTAAATAAACAGATTCATGGTAACTATGCAAGAGAGGATAGGATGGTTCTTCAAAATCATACTATTGGTGCTTTAGCTACACAATTTAAGAAATGGGTTGCTCCAGCTATTAGAGCAAGATTTCAAGAAGAATACTTTGACGAGAATTTAGGTTGGATGGAAGGAAGATATAAATCTTGGTGGAAATTTTTAGCGTATACTAAGCAACAAATTTTTCTAGGCAAAAGAGATATGTCTAAAATGAGCGAAGGTTTTTTAAAAGAATATGGGGCGGATGGTCTTGGGGGTAATAAAGATCAAAGAGCACAAAATCAATTATATGGTTTTTATAGAACCATGGGTGAAATAGGAATTATATTTTCTGTTTTCTTAATAGATGCATTACTAGGTAGTATATTAGCAGATGATGATGATGATAGTGATACAACTAAGAGACTTAAGCATTTAACTACATATCAATCCGATAGGTTATATAAAGAATTGATATTATTTGCTCCTATCTTTCCAGGATCTTTCACGCAAATACATCAGATGGCGTCATCTCCTATTGCATCTACAAAAATATTAGGTAATTTTGGAGAAGTATTGAACTTGGCTTTTTGGACTCCGGCATCATTATTTATTTATGGAAAAGAAGCAACATATGCTAATTCAACATTTGTTTACCAGAATGCTCCAAGGGAAGGTCAACTTAAAGTTGCTAAAGCATGGAAAGATGCAATGCCTATTTTATATACCGGACAAAAATGGGAGAATGCTCTTATAAAGCAGGACTTCAAAATTATTAACTAAAAAGAACCCCAAGCAAATCATAAGAAATGCTTGGGGTTTATTTTATAAATCTATTACAGCACAGCTTCCTCCTGAACAAGCTAGTTCTCCAGATAGATCTGTGTTATCTTCCATCTCAATTACTTTAGATAAGTCTATCTTGTTTAAACTTTCTAACATCTCAAAATATTTTTCTTTTGTGATGTCTTCAAATGGTGCTTGAACATACGTACCACCATTATACGGTAATACAGATAGGCCATTGTAGTGAGACTTATTATCCCACATCCATTCACCAACTTGAAACCATTCGTCTTTTTTAATTGAGATTGTTGCTGATACATTATGGGTATTTGATCCAGTTCTATGACCGGGTTTTACCCATTCTGTTGCTACCTTTTTAATTCTAGTTAGCATATCTATTACGTTTTCTGTACGTAATATAGAACCAGGCTCAGCAGCTTGAGGAATACTAATAATTGCAGTATCCTGTGCTCTAAAATAATCATCTTCTAATATTTCAGGATGATTAGCTAATAAATAAGTATAAATAGATTCATTCTTCCCTACACGCAATCTACGGACATAATAATCGTTATGCCATGCATGTATACCTGAAGACGTTCCTAGTACAAGAGAGGTTGTCCCAGCAGGCTTAACTGTGGTTGTTCTAGCTGCCTTGTTTATCCCTATTAATTTTGCTATTGCAGCGTTCTCTTTATTTACAATTGTAGCTGCTTGAGACATATCCAAGGATAGAACTTTCGCTGATGCAATACCGGTCATTGATACTCCAATTAAAGCATCTTTTTCAGTTGTTTCTTTCCATATTTCTCTAAGATAATGAAAGTCTGTATAACTGGCTTGAATTGTCCCTATAAAGGCAGCGGCTTTGACTCGCGTATTTAAATCATCTTGGTCTTTAAGATCACTAACATTAACCTCACATAGATTACAAAACTGAAATGGCCTTAAAGCAATTTCACAGCATGGGTTAGTTCCCCAATCTTTATCATTACTAAGATAAATTCCAGGTTCGCCAGCATTTGATAATTCAATCCTTTTCCATAAATCCATAAAAAAGTCTTTGGTAATCTTATGTCTTATTAATACAGCTGAATTATTTGCTCTACCCCTTTGAGGATTTTTCTCCCACCATGAACCTGATTTACAAGAAATCATTTTATTATCTGTTGCAGAGAATAAACATATTAAAGCAGATCTTCTTATGCCTCCTGCTAATACTGAATCAGCAATATGACAAACAATATCATGAATTTCTAAAGATGATAATTTCTCACCATCTACCTTATTAGAGAGAACACCTTCTATTTTTATTACACATTCTTTAAGTGGTTGAGGGCCAGGAGCTTTACCTCCTGATGTAACTAAAGTAGCTCCCTTTGGTCTAATATCAGAAAAATCAAATTTTACTTTTGATGCTCTTTTATTACCTAAGTATGACTTAACTAGAACCTTTATGGCATCTGCCCATCCTTCTATTGAATCTCCAACAACAAATCTGCGTGATCTACCTTCATAAGGTTTTAAAATTCTTGGTATAGCCTCTGTATGATGCGGTTGTACGGAGTAACCAACACCACATCCTGATAATAAAAGGAACATAGTTTCACTAAAACAATCAATATGATCTATAGGCAAGTATGCGCAGTTATATAATCTATTTGGTGATAATTCAATTGGTCTTCCTGAAAACTGAAGAGATCTCATTGAAGGCAATACTTTCTTATCATATACCAATGCATAATTTTCATTTATTCTTTCCTCAAGAAATGGGAATTTTTTAATATGCATCTCTCTATTTCTATCAATTAATTCCATCCAGGTTTCTCTTCTATTTAGTTCTGGAACATACTTGGCATATTTCATATGTACAGTTAAATCAGATAGTATTTCTTTGTCTAGTTTCATTTGTTATTGTTTAAATTATTAATGGATATAAAAGCTGTACCTCCGTTAAGAAATACAGCGTATATCAATTTAAGAAATTTATGCTAAATTAAAAAAGTTATGCCTGCATATTTGCATAACTAATTGTAAAAAATATAAAGCCTAATTCTATTCCGTAGACTGAACGGTATTCCTCATCCTCACATAGAATTTCACAGTTGATGAGTTTTAAGCCAAATAGAGTCTCTGCAGGTAAGAATTCTATACTTATTTTATTTTTAAATATTGAAGGATTTACTTTTTCCATAAATGGTTTTTTTGTATATTATTAGAGTATACGTTACATAGATAACAAAGATACTATTTTATATATAAAGATGTTTAAAAATTAAGTGATACATTAAAATATTTGTAAAAGTTAGTAGAAATTTGTATATTGATAATATAAAGCAAGGAATTATGATAAAGAAATTTTTTCGTCTGTTATGGACATGTAGTATGGAAGATGTTTGGGTTTACTTATGGTCAAAAACTCAAGTAGATGAGAAGGTCATTAAAGTAGTTAAAGAAACTAAATCAAGAGCTAAAGCTGTTAAAAAAGCAGTTAGAGGCAAAAAATAATTATATTTAAGTGCTATGAAAAATGTATGTCAATTTATCAAATGGTTAACATTTGGTAAAATATGTTTAGGATATTGTAAAATTACATCCCAGTCATCAAAAAAGAAATGCGATTGTAAAACCTGCAAATGTAAATAATCATGGATTGGACTTTAGAAATAGGACTTCATTGGCCTCATGATAGATTTGCATTAGGATGGGAATATATGGGGGCTGATGATGAATGTGATTACAGGACTTTAAAAGTCTTCTTATTCTTCCTATCGTTTACATTAAACTTTTAATATTAATTAATTATGAAAAAATACGGATTGCAACCTCAAAAACTAACTAAACAAAAATCAAAACTCTTATGTAAAGAAGCAGGCGGAGCATTAGATGATATTATGTTTGGTTCTATGGTAGAAAAAATGACTAAGGGAGGCAATGCACAAAGAAATGCATTTAGGGCGGATACACGAGAAGAGTCAATGCAAGATTATAAAATAGGTGGTTGGACATCTTCTAGAAAGAAAAAGAAAAAATAAATAATGAATATTTTAACTGACGTATTAAGTTTAATTAGACGTGGTGTTTTTGCTCAAAAAGCATTTCCAGAAGATGTTATCATATTAGGTGTCAATGAAGAACCTGACATGCTTGGTATTGCATCTCCCGTTCCTTATAAGGCTGTTACAGTTAGTAAATGAAAAGATTTTAAACTTGCTCCACAACCGAGTGATCAGACTAATTCTCCTAGCGCATTTACTGCAGGTTTAGGTAGAGTATATCAAAAGACATCTGTTGATCCTGATACAAGTGTATGCACTGTATATTTTAGATCTTTAAAATCTATGAGTACTAACTTAACATTTGTGACATCAACAGAGGATAGGTATGTAGAGATAAATACAACAGGAAAACCAAATAC
>JAOQGK010017779.1:0-15496 GCA_027564095.1 Cellarinelloides crassus
CAATACAAACTTATATTTTTATGCTGACATAACTTATGAGTCTATGATGCTGATATGTTGCTCAGAAAGCACTTTGGCTCACAAGATATCTTCCCATAACTACATATGTTCTTTGACTTTTGTTTTTTTTCCTTTTCTTTCAAACCCAAATTCAGTTACCAATGAATAATGGTCTTTGAGAGGTGCAATTACAAAAACTCCAATATTATAGCCCAGACTAAATTTTGATGAAAGGGCAGCTTTGTCGTCTTGATCAGAATATGCAGTTTTATAGTATTGAAACGCAGCTTTTGGACCTAATGCAATTTGAGCATTTACTTCGAACGTAAGAGCGAAAATATAAAATACAAAAAGGCACTTAAATGTCTGCTTCATAGATTAAAACCATTCAAAAATTGAATATACTATTTTCTTTTATTCAAGGTATGGTAAAAAGTTAATTTGTCATATGGAATTGAAATGAAATAATTAGCTTTCAAGCTATGTTAACCACCATTTAAATACTTTTTTTTTTTTATCAATTAACCCTCCTGTGAAGATTATTGGTAAAGATCTGGTATTCAGGTGATAATGAGTTTGTATTTGACGAATGTTGTATAATAGTTTTCAAAACAAATTAAACTCATCAATTAGCCGGATACCTTTTATTGATTTTACTTATAAATGGTGTTATCTTTCATCAACAGATGAGGGTTATTTTTTTATATTGGTCAATACCTTTTAAGTATCAATACACAACTAATGAACAGTAGACAGTTAGTTATTTTTTTAGTCTTATTTGTAATCTCAGTTAAAGCCACCTCTCAAGAGTCATCAAGTTTTACTCAGTTTTACATGAATCCCTATGCGGTCAATTCTTCATACGCTGGCACCGATGGTAGATCTGCTTTGTTTTTGACATATAGAAAGCAATGGTCAGGTATAGATGGTGCACCTACGATTATGAATTTATCGTATCATACCCCGGTTAAAGGCAATGTGAATTTCGGGATGAATGCGAATAGTGATGAACGAGGCATTTTACAAACCAATTCATTGTTGTTAAGCTTAGGGTATACGCTCAATGTAGCCAAAGACCAATACATTAGATTCGGAGTTTCGGCCGGAGGGTCGATGAATAATTTGGATCTTGATCAAATTGACGATCAAACATTGGCCATTGAACCACAATTGCTGAGTATTCTGGATCAGAATTTCTTTTTACTTGGAAATGTAGGATTATCATATCATAATAAGTATTTCAATTTAGGTGTATCCATTCCGCAAATATTTGAAAGTGCTTATACCACTTTCGATAACTTTACTGTAGGTGAAATAGCTGCATTTGATAGGTTAATAGGTTATGCAAGCCATCGTTTCTATTTCGGAAAAGACAAATATGCATTTGAGCCACATGTGATGTATAGGTATCAGAAAAATGTAACTGGTCAAATTGAGGCCGCTGGAATATTACATATCAATCATGTCCTCTGGGTAGGAGGGAGCTACAAACAAGATTTTGGTATTTCTGGGCTCGGAGGTGTTAAAGTGAATGATCTTTTTGCCCTTGGATATTCTTACGGTTTGAAAAACACAGGAGCCAATGAAATAAATAGCCCTACGCATGAAGTTCAGCTGAACTACCTATTCGGTAAGCATAAAGATAAAAAGCATGTTTATTCTTTTGTGAATACTAAAAAACCTAAGAAAAAGAGGAATAAGAAGAAAGAAGAATTAGCCAAGAAAAGAGAAGAAGAACGTCTTGCAAGAGTAGCCGCAGCTGAGAAGAAAAAGGAAGAAGAAGCTGCTGCAGCCGTAGAGAAGCGTAAGGAGGATGAGAGATTGGCAAAAGAAGCCTCAGATAAGGCTCAAAGAGAAGCGGAAGCTCAAGAAATAGAGGAGGAGGCCACTCAACCGGTAGTAGACGAGCCAGAAGATGACATTAAACCTGAACCAACTCATGTGAAAGCAACCAAAGGTGTTGCCAAAGATGAGTTACAAGAAGACCATTATGTAATTGTAGGTAGTTTTGTATCAAAGGAGTATGCCGAAAAGTACAAAAAACAACTACTTGAACAAGGTTTTGAGTCTCATGATGGTTACTCTTCCCACCTCAACAGGTATTATGTATATACAATGAAATCAGAATCTGCTGAAGAAGCACGCGCAGAACGAGATAGAATCAGAAAAACTGAACAATTTAAAGATGCATGGCATCTAGAAGTAGCACAGGATGACGTAGTTGAAGTAGGACATGAATCAGGATTCAATAAGGACGGAGAAACAATACATAACTTCACTACTGACAAGCCAGTAGTAGTTAAGAAGGGCAACCACTTCTTAGAGTTAAATACTTCTGAATATGTAGTTGTAGGAGCGTTTAGCGAATTTGAGAATGCTGAGAAGTATTCAGATCAATTATTTGAGAGAGGTTTCAAAGCGAAATTTGGTTTTGTGTCTGGAAAAGGGCTGTGGTATGTACACTTGATGGAAACTACCAATTCTATAGAATCCAGAAGACAGAGAGATGAATACAGGAAAAAGAACTTATTTAAAAATGTATGGGTGCTGACGATAGTAGATTAATTTATTCAAGAATGGCAAAATTTAGAGTTATATTATTGAGTGGTTGTTTACTAATGAGCAGTTTCATATATGGACAAGTACCAATTATTACAGGGGTGGATTTTGTGAAAAATGTACCAGGGGTAAATGTAATATTGGCAGGCAGTGGATTTAGCAATGATCCTACTAAAATGATAGTGCTCTTTGGAGGTATAAGAGGGGTGGTTACTGCAAGCTCTACTTTGAATGTAGAGGTCACTCCACCAGCAAATGCCAAATTTGACAATGTAACAGTGCTCAACACAGCATCTGGACTCTCAGCTACAACGAGCTTTAAATATTTCACTTCATTTAGTGGTGATACCTTTGACCCTAATCAATTTACATTATCGGGTACTTATAATACGCTAGTTCCACAACATGATGTATGTGTATGTGATTTCAACGGAGATGGGAAAAACGACATGGTCACTACAAAGATCAATACAGGGCCTAGTGATATTACCGTATATGAGAACCAATCGTCCGGAATTGGCACTATAGTTTTTAACCAGCTTGATAAAAATGATTTACCAAACTTAAATATTGGAGAACCAACACGAAATATAATTTGTGGAGATGTAAACAATGATGGATTGCCAGATTTAATCATCAGTGGTAATCTAAGTGGTAATAGAAATAAAATTCATGTCTTACTTAATAACACTGCGGCAGGAAATATATCTTTTCAAAGTAAGACTACGCTATTGATTCCTGATGGTACCACTGCTATAAGAGTGGCCGTTAGAGATTTGAATGGAGATGGAAAATCAGAAATTGTAGTGGTAGATAGAGAAAATAACAAAGTATTTGTTTTCAAAAACACTACTTCAGGTAGTTTATCGTTTGATTCTCCATTTGAAATTTTAGTCCCAGGAGCCATAAAATTTTGGGGTCTAGAAGTGCAAGATATGGATAAGGACGGCAAAGCTGATATAGTGCTTAATCAGTTTCAAGACAATAATGTTTATGTTCTTAAGAACACCTCGAACGCTAGTACTTTTTCATTTGACCAAATTACAAATATTGATTTGCCGATTTCCATTAGAAACCTTAAAACAGGTTATATAAACATGGATGGGAAATTGGATATAGTGGTAACGCACGAAAGCACAGATCAAATTTCTATCATTCAAAATAATAGTACACCTAATAATATGAGTTTCGTGGTGGTAGGGCAATGGGATACTTCTGCGGGATCAGCTCCATGGGGGATAGAGCTCGCTGATGCTGAAGGCGATGGCGATTTGGACATCTTCATTGGTAACAAGGATGTAAATGTTGTTGATGTATTTGTTAATAATAGTACACGGAGTACGATCGCTTTGCAAAAGGAGTCAATCACCACTAGTTTGGGTACAAGAAACCTAGCAACAGCAGATTTTGATGGAGATGCCAAGGCAGACCTTGCGATTGCATCATCAGTGGACAATGGAACCTTTTATACATTAGAGGTTTGGCGAAATTCACATTGTTTTATTCCTCATATTTTTGGAGAAATAAATAGGACAATTTGCGACCAAAATTTGCGACTTGTTGGGTCTCCTTCTTCTGGAGGTGTAACATATGATTGGTTCAAAAATGGTGCAGGAACAGCAGAAAAGTCTGGTACTGAGAATTTCATTGTGATTCAACCTTCAGATATTGTTGCCACTACAACATATCAATTGAGATCTACGGATTGGGACGGGTGCGTAGAGTGGTCAGCAGAAATTGTTACGATTGTACCAAATGGAGGAGCAGTACCTCCAGCACCAGTAATAGTATCTGTGCCTGAGGTATGTGAAGGTGAAGATGTTACTTTGATGGTACAATCTCCAGACAATGTCAATCTTGTATATAATTGGACAGGACCAGATGGATTTGCTGCAACTGGCTCGAGTGTTGATGTTATCAGTTTCACAGAACAGAATGTAGGTGAATACTTCTTGACGGCTTCTGCAGGGCCATGTTTATCAGGAGAAACTTCAATAATCGTTAATAAAAAAGGACTTCCTTTGATTGATGTTTCAGCTTCAGGAGTTACTACCTTTTGTACAGGGGGATCCGTGACATTATCCACTAACAATAATGGAATTATCAGCGACTATAAGTGGTTTGATGCCAATGGTATTCAAGGAACAAACGCTACAATTACGATTACCTCTTCAGGCGAATATTATGTGGAAGTCATAGCTAATGGTTGCCTAGTTACAACGAGTACTATTATTGTAACGGCTTTTGAACTACCAGTAGCTGCTTTCATACCTTCTAACTCCACTCGATGTGTAAATGAAGAAATTACATTTACCAATACCTCGTCAGTTGATGCTACGGCCTCAGTTGTTTATGCTTGGGACTTTGGAGATGGATCAGCAAGTGACCAATTATCACCATTACATATTTTTACTGCTGGTAATACCTACAATGTAAGTCTTGACATTAGCTATGATGGAGTGACTTGTACAGACAATCAAATCGAATCAGTTACGATTCATGAACCTGCAGCATTAGTCATCAGTTCGGATCTAACAGCCATATGCCCTGAAGAAGAACTGGATCTCTCCATTGATGCTAACAATTCAAGTATAACGTGGACCAGCGGAGAGACTACTTCATCTATCACAATCACTGGTGGAGGGACTCATGATATTGTAGCGACAGATATAAACGGATGTAATGTTTCTGCATCTATTGTCATTGATGCAAAAGAACTGCCGGTAATTATAGTTACTCCTGAGCAACATTCAATGATTAGTGGTGAATCTGTTCAACTGGAAGCTTCTGGTGCTGATATTTATTCATGGAGTCCGATGGAAGGGCTAGATAATTCTACTGTCGCCAATCCTATGGCTTCTCCAACAGTATCAACTGTGTACAACGTGGAAGGCACTGTCACTGATGGCTGCACTAACGTCACATCAGTAAGTGTACTAGTAACGGAGGCGAGTGATGAACCACCTAAAGTCCTGTCTGTCAATAGTACCTCAGGATTAGCCAACTGGCAAATTGTCAACCCAACGGCATCAACCTGCGCGCTCTCTATTTTCAATAGAAATGGTACTAAAGTCTTTGAGGGGAGTGGAAACGTAGTGGAATGGGATGGTACCGATTCAGGAAAAGATTTGCCACAAGGAACCTACTTTTATGTGTTTACTTGTGATGATGATCAACCTAAGACCGGTAGTATCCTATTGGTGAAATTATAGCATGAAGTAGATGTAATACTTGATATGTTATAAGTGAAATTCTCAATGATTAATATTCTATTTTAGGTAAAATATATTTAGGTAAATATGAAAATAGCAATCAAGCACATACTAAGTCTACTATTCCTCCTTACATCAGTATTGGCATATTCTCAAACCGAAACTTGTAACAATGGTGTAGATGATGACGGTGATGGCTTGATAGATTGTGCTGATGGAGATTGCATATTTCCTGCTACTGAAGAGTCAGGATGTAATTGTGATGATGGTGTAGATAATGATAGTGATGGCGATATTGATATTGCCGATGGTAACTGCGCCAATTTTTATGGATTAACATTTACCTCTGATGGCGGAGGAAGCTGTAGTGTTCCACCTGGGGGAGCATTGAGTGACGCCTTCGGTTTTGTAGAACCGCCCGCAGAAACATCCCAAAACACTGCAGATACACAAACCAAAATGGCCATTGGCGATGTGGATGGTGATGGTATTCCAGATATCGTAGCCACTTCAAAGTGGAACAAAACAATAAGGGTAATTGCGACCACTGATGGTCAAGCTGATGGGAGTGATGCCGGAGATATAAAAAGTGATTTTGGAGTAAATGATGCGCCTAACAAATGGTGGGATCCAGGAATACGTGCTGAAAACCCTAATTCAAAACACACATTCGAACTGGAAGTAGGGATTGCAGACATTGATGGCGATGGAATTTCTGAGATTTATACAATTACATGTACACGATCTACACCTAATGATCCTCCTGCAGAATTTTACCTCAACGGCTTTTCTTATGCTCCGACAACTTTAGTGCCCTTATTCGATCCAGTTTATTTGGGCGATGATCGACCTGGCATCTTCGGGATGACCGATTTTGATGGTGATGGTTTGGTAGAAATATACCTCAAAAATAGAATTTATGCGGCTGAAAGCGGAACGCTATTGGCAACAGACGGTGGAAACTGGGATACTGAAGTTAACGCTGCCCCGGTTGCAGTGAATTTGGATGGTGCAGGCAACCTGGAGCTCGTGAGCGGTAATATGGTATATCACGTACCTTCTTTAGCTGGTCGAGCTCTTGTAAATTATACAAGTGAAGAAGATATGAATGCCATTGCTGGCCTTCCGGCTTCAGAAATGTATTACCCAAAATTAATTAACGATGTTTCAGAATATGGGTTCGACAACTTTAGTAGTACCAGTGTTGCAGATATTGATGGTGATGGTGATTTAGATATATTTTTATCTGGAGCTACAGATGGAGTTTCTGGTACAACGGCAATCTTCTGGTGGGATTATTCAGCTGATAAGGTTGAGATTTTTAAACCACCACATCCAAGTTTTGCAACTGGATGGATATGGGGAACAAGTAGACCAAATCTAGGTCAAGTTGATGGCAAAGCTAAATGGGAGACTCCGACACAGCCAGCAGCTGTAATCATTACTGATCCAGGAGATAATGGGGATCAATACCCGCTTGAAATCACTTTTGTATCGGGGAATATTTTATGGGCGATAGATGTGGACGATGCTACTGGTGAATTGGTCAAGTTATGGCAGCGCACCATCAATGATTCTAAATCTGGGGTAGTAGCCACTACAGTATATGATTTCAACTATGATGGTTATCCAGAAGTAGTCTACCGTGATTCGCAGCAACTAGTGGTTGTAGATGGACCCACCGGCACTATTGTCGAATGGGCTGTGGCATGTCAGTCACATACGATGACTGAAGGACCAATCATTGCGGATATAGATGGCAACGGCAGTACTGATATTTGTGTACCATGTAATACTTCTAATAGTTTTGACATTGATGCTAAAATTCAACAACAAGCACTAGGACAAATTAGAGCCTATTTCTCGGAAGAAAATAATTGGCTTCCTACGCGTCAAGTATGGAATCAGTCTGGTTATCATGTAGTGAATGTACTTGATGATCTGACCATCCCTACACAGATGATGGACATGACCATTAGTTTTGGTACAGGACCATGTGATGATGGGATCCCTGGTGAGATCATGCCATTCAACACTTTCATGAATCAAGTGCCTACCTTAGGCGGAGATGGATGTCCATTCTTTCCAGGTCCTGACATAGCTTTTGTAGGCGTGGATCCAGATGATCCAATACTTGATCCAAGTGATCCTAGCTATGACCCCACTGCATTACCATCGGTGATTGTAATTCCACCAACCTGTGGTGACTTAGAAATAGGAGTGGCCTTCAACATCATCAATTCAGGTTCTTTAGTGATTAGCGATAATCTACCAGTTAGTTTTTGGGAACATAATCCTACTATTAGCCCAGATACGGTTTCAGGTATTGATGCAACCCTTCTTCATACCACCTCTTTGTTATTAAGTGGATTGCAAGTGGGAGATATAATCAGAACGGATACTACATACTTCAATTATAGCGGGGAGACAGCCTTTTTGTACATTGTTTTAAATGATGACGGATCTCAAGCTGTTCCTATTTTATTGAATACCAATGAGTTTGCTGAATGTTCTTTGGATAATAATGTTATTGGTATTCTTATTGAACCTACTCCATTTGATGTAGCCATCCAACTAGTGAGTAATAATGTGAAATGTGAGGACACTGCGCCAGATAACGGAGAGCTGATAGCAGTAATTACTCAAGGAGGCGTGGTGATAAATGATTATAGTGATTTCTCTTTCCAATGGTACGATGGTACCGATGATACTACTCCTTCTGGAAATGCCGGTGCCAATAACAGCAGTATGTCTGCATTGGCAGAAGGAGACTATGCACTTGTAGTTACCAACACAGATAAGGGTTGTGCAAGTAATCCAGTTACTCTTCCAATTGTAAGAGTGGGTGTCGATCCTGATATTAATATTGTTCAAAACAGCCCACAAACTAAATGTGATCCAGCCGATGGAGAATTGGAAGTTGTAATTACAGGTGGTAATGCAGGTTACAATATCTCATGGGAGGATGAAGATGGTAACATATTAGGAATAGTGGGGGATATCGCCAGTAATTTGGCTGAGGGTGGATATGTAGTACGGGTTGAAAAAGATGGCTGTGAAAAAACCGCTTCTTTTCCATTACCTGGTCCTACTTTGCCAACTGTTCAAGCAGTCACTACTGCAAACATTGTTGATTGTGATAACTTATCTAGTGGAGCTATTGATGCTACGGCATTTCTGGGAGGTGTCACTGAGCCAGATGGCGATTACATTTTTACTTGGTATTTTTATGACAATCCTTCTGGTACAATAGGGAGTATATTGCCGCCAGCTCATGGCACAGGTCCATCACGAACAGGACTAGATGCAGGACATTATGCGGTATTGGTTAGACAAACATCTACAAAATGTGATTCTCCTTTAGAGGCAGTAGTAGAGGTTACTGATACTAGGGACTTCCCTATTGTTGTGATTAGCGAAATTACGCCCCAAACATCTTGTGGTACTCCGAATGGTGTACTAGCAGCAGAGGTTCAAGTGGCTGGAGTTGCTCAAGATCCTGCTAACTATACTTTCGAATGGTTTCAAGGAGATAATACCCTTGTCCCTTCTATCAATACATCTGCTCCAGGAAGAATAAGTACGGTAGGCAATCAATCTAGACTTGGTGAAGTTGTTGGCGGAGGAATCTTTCATACTGTGAAAGCTTCTAATATTAATAATTGCTTTAGTACCGAAAAACTTATCATTACTGAAAATATAGTAACCCCGGTAATTGCCCTAGATTCAATACCAAATGGAATTTGTAACCCAGCCACAGCTCAGGGTGGAGCTTATGCCGGTGCAGTACTTATTGAATCATTGGTTGATGCCAATGGCAGTTCATATACTTATAACTGGACCGATATTACACACGGTACTGACTTGAGTGGATTCTCTGGTGTTGATAATATCACAGGGTTAGAGGATGGTACTTATTCTCTCAGTGTAACCAATGATTTAAGCTGTCCTTCAGCTACTGTAAATATCATTGTTCCAGATATCAAGTCACTACCAGCGATCACTATAGGTGAGACAGTGGATACACGTTGTGCTGACCCCGGCAATGGCATCTTGACCGCAGTGATCACGAATGCAGGAGGCAATTTACATACTCAGAAGTGGGTATTGGGAACAGATACTACTGCCTTAGACATTTCAGATGGCGGCAAGAATTTGATAGCAAGTGGCTTGAATGGCGGATTGACATACACTGTATGGACACGCAATGAAGTTACTGGTTGTGTGAATACGGAGCTATACACAGTTACCGAACAGAGCAGTAAGCCCTTACTGACTTTAACGCCAACAGACAATGGTGTCTGTGATGCAACGTTTGGTTATACCGGAACGATCACCGCAGCGGTGAACGATGTAAACAATGGCGGATTGATAGGAGTCGGAGCGTTTGGCGACTACACGTTTACATGGATGGAGTCAGACAATACGGTGATCAGTACAAGTACAGCAGCAGCAGGCAATATCATAGGCACCCGACCAGGTGGTACATACCGGGTATTGGTAGTGAATAATGTATTGGGCTGTCCATCAGATACAGTCAATGTGGTTGTGGATGATTTATTGGTTCTTCCAATAATCTCAATCAATGAAGATCAGCCAGATACAAGGTGTATTTCTCCGGTAGGTAATGGTCAATTGACTGCAACAGTGACAAATGCAGGCGGGGATCCATTTACATACAAATGGGTATTGAATACAGATACAACTGCTGTTGCAGTAATTAAGGCTGCCACAGCAACTACATTAGATGGTGACTCTACCTATACAATTTGGGCTAGAAATCAAGCCACAGGTTGTGTCAACACTGCAATACATATTGTTCAATACAGTGCTACTTTACCTATAGTAACGGGAACTCAATCATCTAATACTATATGTGATTTTGCCCTGATTGGTGATTATGACGGTAGTATTACTGCCGCTGTAGAATACAAAGGAGCAAATGTGCCAGTGTTGACAGATTACACTTTTGATTTTTTAATGGATAATGGGTCGGGTACTTGGGTGGATGCAGCAACTCTAATTCCTACGTCAATTATAACTGGTGCATTCAATCATGTCATAGATGAAGTGCCTGCAGGAGACTATAAACTAGTAACTACCAACACTGTTTTAGGTTGTATTTCTGACACCACATTAGTGACCGTTACAGATCAACTTATTAAACCAAATATTGTTATTACTATCAATACATCACACACTTCTTGTATAGCGAATACTGGTATTTTAGCAGCACAAGTTGATCCGGGCTCTGGTAACACCATTGTAAATTATACCTTTGAATGGTTTGATGATACATCTACACTTTTACCAAATACAACCTCAACGAATCAAATTGATAATTTAGAAGGAAATAGAAATTATGGAATTAGAGTTACCAATGACCTAACTGGCTGTCAGGATTCTATAGCTGTCTTCTTGGATAAGAATGTTGTCAACCCTACAATAAGTGTGGTGGCCACGGACTATGTCGATTGTAATACTCCAGGTACGCTTATCGCCACAATTGATAATCTTGACGGTGGACAACCGGAATGGGATGACCAGGATGCAGATTTCGATTATGCTTGGTACAGAGG
This sequence comes from Cellarinelloides crassus, assembly GCA_027564095.1. Lineage (NCBI taxonomy): Eukaryota > Metazoa > Bryozoa > Gymnolaemata > Cheilostomatida > Sclerodomidae > Cellarinelloides > Cellarinelloides crassus. The sequence goes on from JAOQGK010017779.1 coordinate 11,351, forward strand.
AACTGATGCATTGGGGATACCGGTAATTACAAGTACGACAAGAACCCTTACTACTTATAATGGAGGAGGACAATTACCAGTCGACTATTATACAGTTGTTGCAACCAATAGTAATACGGGATGTGTCTCCTTTGAGGCCACGGATTATATTGATAATCCTCCACCGAAATTTGCGCTTACATTTATAAATAACCAAGAAGCAACAATATGTACTTTCAATGACGGTGCGCTGACTGTCCAAGTTGGTGGAGTTGTAATAGACGCAAGTAATCCAGCATCTGACTATTCTTTCAAATGGTATAGAGGTGCGCCAGATAATTCGCCACCCGCTACCTATTTTACTGATCCGCTAGTTGATTATACATCCATCTCACCAGAGCTTCCTGTTGACCCTGCAGGAATACATATTGCTGCTGGTTTTGCTGGATATACTGATCCTGTGAATATAGGTGAACCAGCGGATAACACTGATGTCACTGAAACTAATGGAGCAACGCTTTTTGGCTATACGGATGGATTGTATACCGTTGAAGTCACTGAAATATCAACTGGATGTAAAGAATTTGCCTCTGCATCTATTGGATTTGTTGCAGGGCAAGTAAACCTCATCATCGTGGTCACAGAGGACTGGGACTGTAGTGCTACGGAGGAAGGTACTATCACAGCAGATATTGCCAATTTTGTTGTGTTAGGACAGCTACAATCAGATTTTTATTTCCATGTTTATAGTAATTTGAACCCAGATCTATCAGATATAAACAATCCGGATGGTGCTGCAGGGCCTGGTAACCCTAATGGATTGATTGAAACTATTCAAGGGGTTGTCGCAGCAGGTGGAACTACATTTACAACACTTTTTGGTCCTGGCAATTATGCGGTGGTATCTCAACAAAGGTATGGACCATCATTTTGTTATTCTCCAGTAGATCTCACCACCGTGGAAGAAGCGATTGCTCCAATCCTCGATTTTGTTAGTAAACAGGCTAACACCAACTGTGATGCTGTTTTGGTCGGAAATGGTGTCTTAGTATTAGATATCAATGAAGATCCTCAAGATATGGCGTGGATAGATAACCCTTCTCAAACATTTGATGTTTCTATTTCTCCAATTCCAGTTACAGTTGATTTTGAAATAACAGGACCAACAGGCCAAACCTATGGAGCTTTGGCTGCAAATCTGACTAGGGATGATGCAGGAAACTATACAATTATTGGACTTCCATTCGGGACATATACTGTGACTGTAGCTGCAACTGATGGAGGGGCATCATGTCCAATATCCAAGGACTATGTAATAGAGGATCAACAGATTGTCCCGACCTTTGATGGAATAGATGAAGACCCTTCATTTACGTGTGACCCTTCAGGAAGTGCTGAAGTGACTGGAATTACCTTTGCAGGAGCAGCAGGTACTTTGAGTGATTATGAATTCCGCTGGTTCTCAGATGCAGATACGACTAATTTGGTTTATTCAGCGCAAGGTGGTGGTGGAACAACAGGAGAATTAATGGATTCAACGGCTACCAAATTTCCTGCAATCACTCATGATACTTACTATGTAGTTGCTGTGAAAAAATTTGGAGCTAACCTTGGGACTAACTGTGTAGCACCTATTTTATCAGCTACACTTCCAGATTTAACTAAAAAACCAACACTGGTATATGAAACTGTTGGTAATACAGCTTGCGACCCTGGTAGTGGAGATGGTAGTATTGAAATCACGATGACTGATGGTACAGGAGGCAATGTACTCGTTGCTCCGTTCACGTATGGATATGATTGGGCAGCTACTATTGCTGATTTACCAGCCGGAACAGATAATGAGCTATTCTCCAGTGTAGATGGCAACGCGACCTATTCTGTAGTTGTTGAAAACAATCGAACTGGATGTACAATTAACGCTGATATTTCAGTGGCAGACAGTTTGATATATCCAAATTCAATTGTTATCAACCCAACCCATCAATTGGTTTGTAATCCAGATGGAAGTTTGGAAGTGACTGGCTTGGTACCAGCTGGCGGAGGATTAGACGATTATGACTTTGTATGGACGCGCAGTGCGGCCTATAATGCTGCCAATACAGCAGTCTTAACTGGTCAGGGGATTGTAGATGGATCTCAATTCATGGATGAAACGAATTATGTACCTGTAGCCGCAGAAGTATTTGGAGCGGACAGTTATTGGGTAGTAGCCACAAAAAGGGCAGGGACAGCAGGCAGTGGAGATGGATGTCCATCAGCAGCAGCTCAAGGAATTATAGCAGATCAACATGTAGACCCTACTTTGTCCTTTGCGACAACAAGCAATACAGCTTGCGTGGAGGATGTAGCAAGTTATGATGGTGCCATCCAGTTATTGGTAACAGATAACACTCCGATACCAAATGCATCGACCGATTTCGATTATGATTGGAGCGATAATGCGATGGACGCGTTAGCCGCTGCGAACAGCCAAAACTTTGCTGGATTGAATGGAGATGTGACCTATACGGTGGATGTTATAAGCAACGCTACTGGCTGTACAGTGAGTGGAAGTGTTTATGTAGCTGACAGTGTGGTTCATCCAAATAACTTCACACTATCAATAGCAGATCAGCTGATCTGTAACCCAGATGGTAGTTTAGAAGTGACAGGATTAACACCGTCCGTCACAGCAACATTAGCAGATTATGATTTTGTATGGACGCGCAGCGATGTATATGATGTAGGATCTGGAACAGTACAAAGTGGAACAGGAGATGTAGCTTTAGTCACCGGAGGAGATTACTTAGATAATGCCAATTATACAGATGTAGGTGCTGGAGTATTTGGAGCTGGTATATATTGGGTAGTAGCTACCAAACAAGCAGGAACAACCGACAGTGGAGATGGTTGTGTGTCTGCACCAGTACAAGGCATTATATTAGATCAACATGTAGACCCTACTTTGACATTTGCTACAACGAGCAATACAGCTTGTGTAGAGGATATAGCAAGTTATGATGGTGCCATCCAGTTGTTGGTTACAGATAACACACCGGTACCAAATGCAGCGACCGATTTCGATTATGACTGGAGCGATAATGCGATGGATGCGTTAGCTGCTGTCAATAGCCAAAACTTTGCTGGATTGAATGGAGATGTAACCTATACCGTTGATGTTCTCAGCAATGCCACAGGTTGTACGGTAAGTGGTAGTATTTATGTGGCTGACAGTGTGGTTCATCCAAATAACTTTACACTATCGATAGCTGATCAGCTGATCTGTAATCCAGATGGTAGTTTAGAAGTGACAGGATTAACACCGTCCGTCACAGCAACCTTAGCAGATTATGACTTTGTATGGACGCGCAGCGATGTATATGATGTAGGATCTGGAACAGTACAAAGTGGAACAGGAGATGTAGCCTTAGTCACAGGAGGGGATTACTTAGATAATGCCAATTATACCGATGTAGGAGCAGGCGTATTTGGAGCTGGTATATATTGGGTAGTAGCTACCAAACAAGCAGGAACAATCGACAGTGGAGACGGTTGTGTATCTGCTGCGGTTCAAGGGATTATAGTAGATCAACATGTAGATCCAACGATAAGATATACAACTATAGGTAACACGGCATGTGTAGAAGATGTAGCAAGTTATGATGGCGCTATTCAATTAGTAGTAACAGATAACACACCGGTACCAAATGCAGCGACCGATTTCGATTATGACTGGAGCATGCCTTATTGATACAATGCCTGTCATTTTCGTTAATTTTTGCAACTGATATTAATGCGCAAAAATACAAGAGTGTCAAGGAAGTTGAGATAATTCTAGAAACCGGGGAGTCATCTGTAGATGAAATATTTAATCAAATCAAATCTCAGACCAATTATCGATTTTCTTACGATAAAAGAGACTTCCAGCGAAAAGCTAAGATTAAGATTGAAAGTAAGAATCAGATAGTGGCAGAGTTACTACTCAAAATTTCAGAAAAGGCTGATCTTAAGTTCAGGCAAGTGAATAACAACATCGCCGTTTCTAAAATCTCAAAGCAGGACAAGAATGATGAAGTACTAAAGATCATTATTGAGGATGTGATTATCCAGGGCAAGGTCACTGACGAAGATGGTGACGGAATACCTGGAGTTAGTATCATTATAAAAGGTACTACTAGAGGAACG
>JAOQGK010018890.1:0-15418 GCA_027564095.1 Cellarinelloides crassus
GGCACGGCTCGACTCGATCAGATCAAACCTAGGGTCTCATCTTGCCAGCGCAGGGACTCCAACTCGATACCAACGGTTCACGCGGCATGATTGGGAGTCAGCTTACAAGCCATGGGTAGACCAGAGCGTCACGAGCTTGCACGGCGAGAGGATTACTCTTAGCGACCTCTCGGAGGCCTGGGTCAAGCAAGAAGACCCGGAGCGCGACTGGCTGCTAGTTCTTTTCGGTAAGCACGGGCGAAGAAAAACCGGTCTCGGCACGGCGATCCTGGGCGAAGCTATCTGCCGAGGGTCGGATTGCCTGTGGATAGACGCAGAGTCGTGGGTTGACTCGCTCGAGTACGGACTGCGCGAGCCCTCGTCATTTGACCCGAACTGGCTTCCATCAGCTGAGGTTTTCAAGCGGGCAGTAAACGCTCCGTTCCTCTTCGTCGACGACCTCGCAGCGGTGCGCGCGGGACGCACGGGTCACCGGGAGGCGCAAGACTGGTGGAAAGAACGGTTCGCGCTGCTTTTTCGCGAGAGAGATGCGTGGATGCGGCCCACGATCGTAACGGCCAATATGGGAAGTATCGAAGATCTCGCCCATATCAATCACAGCTTGCCGAGCCGATTGGCGGCTCGTTTGGCTTTCAAAATCGCCGGTCATGATCACCGGCTAGACAACAGGAAAGGGAATTGATGTCACGATTAACCAAAAAAAGCTTCGCAGTCTTCGCCGTCATGGCGATGTGCTGCTCTATTTTGCAAGCAGGTCCGCTTCGCCGAATGGGTGACGCGGGGCGGTCACTCCTCGGAGACGGAAGCGGGGCAGATGGCACCGTCATGGCCTTCGCAAAGGCCGGGAACGGATCCGGTCAAACGGCAGTTCTGGTGCTCGACACAGTCTTGCAAAAGTCCTTGCAATGCTACTTGGTGCCAGCAAATGACCAACGACGATTCCACCGGAAAATCGAAGTTGGCTCGACATTCAAGGTGATCAGCTTTCTTTCAGGATCCTTGAAAATCGGCGAGATCGATTGCGCCAAGGTCGACAAATGGGACCCTGACAAGAAAGGCGCCGCAGATCGACGTGAATTCCTGACAGGGGAGCGCGGTTTCTTAGGTCCGGTCATTGTCTACGCTATGCGTGGACAACCCAAGGCCGCGGAGCATTTCTTCCCCGGCGGAGTCGCCTTCGCCGGTGTTGCTCACAATCTCCCGGATGTTGTCAAAACGCTCCTGCACTTCGGGTACGACCTCAGCGCCACGCGCGACGCGATCGACCGAGGCGGGGCCATGAAGGATGATCCCTCCGAGATTGCGCAGTGCCGGTCAGCTCTCGAGACTGCGCGCGATGCCTTGGCCGGGATGGCACCGGTAGCGGAGAGCATCTCCAGAGAGGGAGAGGACCACCATGGAGAGGTCGAGCCGTTCCTATTTGCCATGCGCTCGGCCATGCAAGCCGACCAATTCTTCCGATCTCACCCTGACGGTAACGAGTTGACGGAATGAACATCTTGAGAGTGTGGGGGGCACGGCTCGACTCGATCAGATCAAACCTAGGGTCTCATCTTGCCAGCGCAGGGACTCCAACTCGATACCAACGGTTCACGCGGCATGAGTGGGAGTCAGATTACAAGCCGTGGGTAGAACGAGTTGACGGAATGAACATCTTGAGAGTGTGGGGGGATGGCGAAGGGGATGGCGAAGGGGATGGCCTAACCTTCTACCGGATTGTCGAATCAGATGGTCAGCTAAGCCTAGAAATCGTAAAACTTGGACAAGGAGGTGAATGGACGAATGTTCCCGCGGACCGTCAAGCCTCCGTACTACTCGCCGAGCTCGCCACGAAATCAAGAAAGGAAACTGATATCCATTTGGCGCCTCTCGAGTGCGAACCCGATTACAGGGTGCATCTGATAAAACACGGTCGGAGGCTGACGAGGTCGTATAACAGTGCGGATTGATCTAAACTTAACGCAACAGAAGGATTTTGAAACCCATGACTTATAAAATCACAACAACCCTCGGCATCGTTTTTAGTTGTTTCGCTTTATTGTTTCTCATTGCGTGCGGTGATGACGGAGACGTCATTGTGCAGGCTCCAACGGACCCATCGCCGGTCTGCGGTGACGACATTTGCGAGGCCGGAGAGAACGCCGACAACTGCTCTGCTGACTGCGGACAAGCGGTTTCGGTGTCGATCGTTGGGACATGTCGAGGCGGCTCGACTTCGGTTACATGCGAAGACGCCAGCACCAGTTCGCCAGCCGGTCACATCGAAAAAGTGAGCTTTGTTTTGCGCAGTTCCACCGGCAGCTCGGTCTCTACCGGTCAGATATCTGGCGGGTGCGGCACTGCTCCGGTTCCGTGCGAGGTGTTGTTCCCGGGCCTGTCAGGCGGGACGTACAGCGTTGAGCATTCAGTGAAGCCTGACGACGGCGGAGCTTCGGCGCAGCGCACCTACACCGACCTAATCGTTACGGGCGGGGTGTGATGCGACTGAAATCTAGGGAGCTGTCGAATGACATTTCTAATCGATCTTGACCCAGGAATCCGTGATCTCGTCGAGGCTCTTTGGGCGAAGAACGTCGAGACAACCGACTCGGGAGACGGGATTAGCAAGGAACCTGCCCCTGGTGTCCTACCGTATCCCCATGTCGCCATGGTCCCCGGCATCTCGTGGCGAGATACCGCCCGGGCAGCCCTCGATGTCCTCGAAGAGCTTCGGCCTTTAGAGGCATGGCAAGTTGATTACACATGCTCTGTGTCAACAAGAGACAGCCGTCAGGTGATGACACTAGTGGCCTACCGGACTAGTTGCCTACAGGATCGAAGACCTGCGCAGAGAGATGGAGGCGTGTGATGGAGCCGAGTGATCAGTTGATGGCATCTGTTCGGACAAAAGAAGTAAAAGTTGCAGGCAGGCGGCTGATTCTACGAAGCCCGGAAGATGTCGACTACGTCCAAGCGCTTCGGGTTCATAAGTCAAATCATAGGGGGAGGAGCTGGAGGAGGTGGACGGCAATCATGTTGGTCATGAAAGATCTCGACAATCCTGCGCTTGATGTCCAAGGAATCCGTAACCAGCTAGACGAAGAAACACTGTCCGACGAACAAATCGAAGAGATACTCGACGGCAGTGAAGAGGAAGGCTGATGAGCAGGAAAAAGGAGAAGTTGGACGCTAAGTTTTCGCATGCTAGAAGAGGCGTGCTGGGGAGAATCGAATTAGACGCCAGGTCGTTTTTCGACGTGCAAATGATCGGTGCGGTGGTTCAAGGTTCCCCGGTAGGCACGGTTTACTACCAGTTCATCTGCAGTGGTTGGATCGAGATCCTTGACAGCTACGTGACACATTGGGCAAGAGAGGCTGGCGTTAGGACTTTGATCCACAAACATATGCTGCAGAGCTACAATCCTCCGGTTGTGGTTACTGGACGCGGTTCTTGCAAGGCTGCGAGGAAATGGTTGAAGAAGAACGGGTTTGTAAGGCGAGAAGGCGGGTGGATCGCCCATCGCCCGGCTTCGGGTTGGGATAGCGTAGTGATTTAAGGCCAGCCCTCGGGGTTGACGCCGACGCGAAGACCGTGTACCATACTGCACGGATCAACGAGGCGCCCGGCATCAACCGGGCGCCCATTTTCAGGAGCAGATCATGGAGTACGACGGGACAAATCTTTCCGAGTTCATGGAGGCGGCCACTAGCGAAGACGATTGGACGAGGCGATGGGAGGTAGTGAAAGGGCATCACGGAGACTATCCAGAGAACTGGTACGGTGAAATTCTTGCGTCTGGATTGTACACAAGGGTAGTGGAAAGTTTCGGCTGCAGAGATGGAATTCAAGTCACTTCTTTCCAGAAACGCATGGGCCTTGGCCGATGATGACCACAAACCTTCGATTCCGTCTGGGGACCAAGGTGCGAGTGAGCCCTGAAGCTATTAGCTTCGGGTTTGAGGATCTAGAAGGACAAGAAGGTAGAGTTTTTGAGTTACCATCTCCAGAAAACCACAACCTAATATCTGCTAAGTTTGGTTCAGCAGTAGCGTTTTTTTTCGATCACCAGTTGGAGATTGTCGATCAGGAAGGCGGCGACAGTGGCCAGGGATAAACGGCCGGACACGGAGGTGGATCTTGAGTAGATATTTGGAATGGTATAACGGAACTGAGCCTCCTCAGCACCCGAACTGCGACTTCCGAGTGTCGTACGAGTTCCTTAAGAGATTGAAGCCTAACGCTCTGGCGCTCAGTTGCGAGATTGAGAAACTCGCCAAAGATGCTGCCGAATCAATAGGCGTTGACTTACTTTCTAGCCTTGAGCAATGGGGCATTCAGACCCCAACATTGGAGACAGATATGAGCCCAGAAGTAACAAGAGCTGAAACACTGCCGGACGTCTTGAGTCTGATAGAGGCACACAAGGCGCACCAGAGACAAGCCACCGAAACCCGATTTGACGGTGACACGCATTCGCGTTCCGACATGGCTCTCGAGTTGAGCAGCCACTCGACGATCGCTTACGCGGACTCGCGCCGCAAGCGGGTACAAGTGGAGCTATCCGGATTCCGAGACGGGATTGGCCGAAAGGTCATCGTGTGGAACGCGGGCGACGGAGTGCCGCCAGAGGTCGAGCTCCTACGTTCGATGGCAGGTCACCGGGTGATCTCTACGGTCTGGCTTGAGGCTATGCGAATTGCTATGCCCGATGAATGTTTTGAGGATCTGCAAGCATCCGTCGTGAACGCTTGCCGCGGGGCTGTGTGTAGCGTCAAGAACGGAATGTCGCATGTCGAGCTTGTCGCCGCATCGCCGCATCTCGAGCCGATTACGTGGACAATGAAGCACGGAGATGCGTTCGGGGAGGTCACTGTCGTAGTTCGTCCAAAGATAGAAGTATGCCCGCGAGGCATTCGGGTCGAGTGTTCGTTTGCCCTGGACGTCGAAGACGCTCATGACGACGTGGAGCAGTTCCGTCTGTATGTTGGCGGAATGGCTTGGGAAGAGCACGGGGCTCGCCTTGTCTTTGCCCAGCCGAAAGAGCTGGTCGGGATGCAAGAGACCGGGAATACAGTCGAGGTCTCGCTCCTCGGAACGGGAGCGCACAACGTGGTCGACCAACGAGACATCAAATGTGCGTTTCTTGATGGCCGCCCCGTGCGGATGGACCAAGAAAGTCGCAAGAGCGGTACCCTGGTGATCGATGTCCGGTGACGGAGTTCGAAGACCGATTAAGAGAGTCGGTCAACCGTCGCACTCTTCTGTATCGGGAATGAACACCGAGATAGGATCTGGATTACCGGTTTTCGTGCACAGTGGACAGGGAAGACTGACATGCTCCGAGTGCATTTTTGGAATCGGCAATGGAGAACGATACGTTCAAGAAGACGACGGCGGCACTTACCACGAGGATCATTGTCCGACTAGTGTGAAGTACGGGTGAATCGCCCATCGCCCGGACAACATGACAGGACACAAAGGAGCAGCAACGATGACGAGGCGGTTATTGTTTTTCTCCCTCACATGAGGGGAAGAAACAACAACCGTTCGGCGCTATCGCTGCCGCGTGTTCTACTTGCAGTACCTAGTTGCCCTCGTAACCCGTAGTTGCGCAAAATCGCAACCTGCCCGATAATGCTTGAATAGATCAAGCATCATGGCAATCGTATTCAGCACATAGAAGCGCACCGAGATCGTTTCGGCTTTGATCGAGGGTCACTGCTTTTCGTTGCGTGATGCGAGATAACAGACCGTTCATGGGTCGATTTCTCTAGGAGGTGCTATGACCGATGAGGCAGAGGTCTATACCTATTGCGCGGAATGTGACCATCCGATATGGGTGACAGAGTCCGGACAGGACTACTGCTGCTCAGACTGCAACCGACCGGTCAAGTGGTTCGACCCTCCCGTGGGTAGAGTGATGTCGGGAGAAGGGCAGGTGGCGCTGTTCTTCTTGCAGTACCTAATTGCCCTCGTAACCGGAGGGATCATCGTAGCTGGCAGTCCGGCTGCTTCGTGGCAATTGATTGGCCTGGGCCTGCTGTATGCGTTATTGCACATGGCATATATCCGGTCCGTGATCAGGGTTGAGACGCTTTCCGTTGCGGTAAGATCTGCAAATGGAAACAAACGCTGATCTGTTCGACTCGGTTTCGTGGGGTAACGATGATGGAACCCTGGCCTGGACCGGCGATTGGCAGGGCGGTGGAAGCCCGTCGAGCGGGTTTGTGTTCATCGTGGCGGACTCTGGGGGTCCGCTTCGTCTTTTATTGAGGAATGGCACGAGGGTCTACCGACAGATGAATGCGCCGGCTGGCACCGTTTCGATCTCGGCCGAGATCGGTTACCGTCGCGCCACCACGAGCGATGGCGCAGAATTCGCGACGAGCTCTGACGGGTCAACTTGGACATTGAGACATGCCTTCCCGTCAGGCGATGACGTCGAGGTCCAGACGGTCACCGTTTCGATTCCAATATCCGAGCTCTACGTCAGCCTTTTGTCTTCGACGAATTTCCTTTACGTCGACTCGGTAACTGTGACGTTTTCGCAAGATTCCGGACCTGAATCGGGGAAGATCTCGTCTTTGACTGCCGCACTTCCGACAGGACTGACTGCTCACGGTTCTGTACCCGCCGCTTCGAACATCACAGGCGAAATCCCGGGCACAACAACCCTATCTGCCGCTACAGGAGACGACGAATGAAGAATAGCCTCTCGATGGTTCATGGAACGACGACGACATTGGAATTCACGTTTCCCGACGGCGATGTACTTACCGGGTTCACCTCATTCCGGTTTTTCGCTTGGGACAACTCCATGGCGAACAGGTGGGGGGTCTCGGGGGCCAGCGGCGGAGGCTCGTTCGTTCTTTCGGGACAGGTGCTCACCGTGACACTTGACAAGTCCACGACGTCAAGTTTGACCCTTTCTGACGCCTTGTCTGGTTTTTCGTGGGACCTTCGAGCCATCGACGCAAGCCGCGATCTTGTCGTGTCCTCTGGGTCTCTACAGATGGCCTCGAGCCCGAGCTTGGATACAACATGACTTTCCACTCGCCAGATGACCCGTACCGAGACAACAAAAAGTACCACCTGGCAAAAGACATGAGGCCGGACGGTTCCGTATCCGCACTGTGCTTCAAGCGTCCTCGCGCGATCGACCTATCGGTGTCTCTTTGGACGTGCGTTCCGAGAAATGTCACGTGCACGAAATGCAAACGTGAAATGAAATCGAGACAATGGTGCGAACTGCTTGCTCTTACAGCCTGGCGTCCGGATCGCCCCTGGTGATCGTTGTAGAAATCTCGGGCATAATATGCGCAGAAAAAGAAAAGTCGCCCGGCGGGCGACTTTTAGGAATCGAGAGCGAGTTCTCAGATTATCCGATAGGCCAGTCGGCCTGATTCCATCACGACACCAGTTCGTGGGCGGGTTGTAGATCGACCCAGGCGTATTGAGCGAAGAGTTCTTCTTGCGCCTGCTCCCAAAGGAACTCTTCGTATTGTTCGTCGCTGCTCAGTGTCTCGTCTTGGTAGCCCATGGTCTTCGCCCTCTTCGTTGTGTTGTTGTGCTGCTGCCCTGTTCGATGTACAGACTGTACATCACGGTGTGCTCCGTGTCAACACTTTCCGGTGAATTCGCTTGCCGTTATTTGTGTCCGGAAGGTTTCTTTGTTTCAGGGTTCCTCGCCGTCTCAGGTTCCCATGGCGACCAACGTACGTCCAAGCTCGAGCCTGGGCTCGATGTAACCACGCACCAGTCGCTTAGATCTTGCGTGCTGGCCCTTGGCCTGATCTCACCGCCGACGAGTTCTATCGTGATGTTGTGCCCGCCTCCCCATTCGGTGGGTTCGCACATAAGGACGTCACCGATGCAAATCGGCCTGCCGTTTCGGTCGTTGACTCCGATCTGTATCCACTTAGCATCGGAGGGAGCCCGCTGGGTCAAGGCGTCATGACTGGGCTCATTTGTCGCTGAGTCTTCATAGTCATCGACGTTGCAAGCGACGACCCACTGAATTCCAGGATCCTCAACTTGATCCACGCATTGGTGGCATAGTTTTGGCCCCTCTAGATTTCCGGAAAGTTCAACTGCTTCGTTGGCACTCTTTGCGAGTACATATCCAAGGAACTTTCCGCCGGCGATCGAGGCGTTTACGGCGTATCGTTTCATCATTTTCCTTTTCTCCACGGTCATCGCCCCGGTTCCTCCACCCGGCCGAAGTTCTTACGACAAATAGCCACGTAGATAACTCCACCCATATGGAGACATCTCGAGTCTATCCCGTTACTCGACAGCGCCGAGCTGATCGATTCCGCGCTATCCGTCGAATCATCCATTATTATAATCTTCCGGCCAGACTCTGGCGGCGGAATGAATTCGATCCCCATGACGTCACGCAAGACGGCCACCGCTTTATCGACCACTGGTGACCGGTGAGCCCCCAGCGCTTCGCGTATCGCGTGTTTGGTCTCTTCGGTCGTCGGTTCGCCGACTTCCACGCAAAGCTTGATCCTAACGAGCTCGACGAAGACGTTGGACTCTAGCGCTTGATCAAGAACAATGTCTAGCAAGGCGGCCCGGATCGATTCCTCTCGGGTCAAGCTCATATCGGACTCCTGGCGGGTTTCTGGCCAATGTAACCGCAAGCCCACTCCTCTTTCTTTGCCGTCAACAGCTCTTCCTCGATCGCGAAACCCCAGCCCGGCTTGGTTAGTACCACAGCACCAATCCTGAAGCTTTTTCCTATCTGCAGTGGACCATCTAACACCGATATCTCCTCACGCGCCATCTCGAGGGACTCCGCCCAAGAACCAAATGGCCCGAGTGCCCAAACAAAGTTAGCGGTCTGGCACGGGTCGACCATGCATCCGCCTTCGTCGAGTTTCCTCCCGTCGTCATCAACATGATGGACGGGGATAGGATCTTCACGGCGAAGAGATGACAACGCCTCTTCGATGGTTACTTCTAAGTCCATAGCCGGCTCCTCGGAGAATTGGTGTCAACTTCGGTGAACCGGATAATCCACGGCGTCATGGCGATCGATTCCTCGAGTTCCTTACATCTTGCGATCTCAAGCCATGCCTTGGCGACGTCCTGCGCCTCTTCGATTGACGCGGGAAGGTGATTACTGCACCACGTGCCGCCCCACGCTTGGAATTTTGGAACAGACTCGCACGGTGCGCCTTTGCGGAATCCCGTAGAGCAAAATCCGCAGCAGCTCATGTGATTTCACCCTCGCCCGTCGACGGGAGGATCTCGAGAATAAGCGCGTCCAAATCCTCTGTAGCTTCGCTCAACTTTTTCTTGAGTCGCGAGAACTCTATGCGGCCAACCTCGGTTTCTTCCTTTGAGAAGATGACGGCCTGTTCCTCTAGAAGTTCAATTTCCTTCCTAATCCTCTCGATCCTATCGATTAGGCACATGTCATGGAAGTCGTCTGAGAGCTGTAAAGCTTCGGCCCCGAGTTCGTGGCCACTGCGCGGGCCAGGGTTGAGAATGAGCACCTTGAATATTTCAAATGCCGCGCCTTCGCGCCCAACATCAAGATAGCCATCTGAAGTTCTTGAGATGGGTATAAATGCCGGGTTACCGTCGAGCCCAACATCAATATAGTAGTTTCTTGACCTCATGGTTTTTCCTCGGACGATAGGCGATCTACAGATTTGGCCAACTCTCTAATGCTGTACGCGACCTTTTCAATAGCTTTGCATACGTCTAGAAGTCGACCCATCGAAGGCATTGATATCGCGATTATGATAGCCGCACACACGATCATTTGACCACTCATGCTGCCTCCGCGTTTCGGCGGTTCTCATTTCGGATCTCTTCGGTCAGAGAGCCAGTCACAAGTCGACCGGAGCGGGCCGTGGCGTAAGCCTTGGCTGCCAGGCGATAGATGAACCCGCGTGTCATCTCAGCACCGCGTGCAACAGTCTCGCCGTCGATCTTGATCTGCCGGCCAACCGAACCGACGAACACTTTCATACCCATGTCGGCGAGCACCCTCCGGTCGTCTTCGGGTCGAGCGCAGAATCGGCCGGTGACTGGATCCCGGTATCGACCGGCCTTGACGTCCCATGACGCGGTCGACCTTGAACCGACGATGGTGAACATTGCGAAGTCCATTAGAAGGAACCGTCGGCGTCGAGGTGAGCGTAGAACGCGATGTCTTCAAGGCCGAGGTCCTGCATGTCCAGGTCGTCTTCTTCTTGCGCCTGCTCCCAAAGGAACTCTTCGTATTGTTCGTCGCTGCTGAGTGTTTCGTCTTGGTAGCCCATGGTCTTCGCCCTCTTCGTTGTGTTGTTGTGCCGCTGCCCTGTTCGATGTACAGACTGTACATCATGGTGTGCTCCGTGTCAACACTTTCCGGTGAATTCGCTGTGCTGATGTTTCTTGAAGTTGTCGGTTGACCTTCGCGGATCTGCCATGTACGGTCTGTACACGAACGGCGTCTCTTGCCGTCTCATTTAAACAGCATGGAGAGACACTTATGAAGCGTATTGTAGAGAGCACAATGACGGATCCGCCAGTGACTTCCTTGTCACCAAAAGGCGTTCTGAAGTTAATCTCCGATTTCATCCCAGATGTCGAAGAATTCGATGGAATTCAGGCCTAAATTTGCCGTCTCTAGCGCGGCCATCCCAGCGCCTCATCGAGCGGCAATCCGATCAGAAATTCGGTCTCTAAGGCGACGCCCTGAACGCCCTGCGAGGACAAAAACGCGCAGGATTAACGCGACCGAAACGAAGTCGTAACGTTGCGTTTTGCCTGGTCTTTTCTATCTTGCGATGCATTGCATCGACATAGATCTACAATGCACCAGGGGATGTCGGTCCAATGCATATGCATTGGAGATTCAATGCAACCACTTCCCCTTCCCGTTCCCCTTCCCGTTCCCGTTCCCGTAGCGGAAGCTACTTCCGTAGCTACCCTAGGGAGTTCAAATTAAGGAGCCACGAATCCAAAAACTCAAGCAATATTCCCGACCCGGAGCCTCAGTCATTGGCGAAGACGAGCAGAGACCGATATCGACCCCGCCGAGACGTCAGTACGGAATTAATACTTCTTCGGGTGATCTTCTATGAACGTCAAGGAATGTGACGCATACCCACAGATACATCCTCTCGGATCAATGGGTGTTATGCCAGGAGTCCGTCTGGTGACAGCTCGGTGGACAGGACCGGAGTCATCACGGCGGATTCGATCATTTATCGCGGCCTCACCCCGCGTTTCGATCGGTCATCGGGTCTATTCCGTTATCGGGCTGGATGCGTGCAAAAATTACGGGAAGATCTGCCCGGGTGATCAAATTGTGCTTCGGCTGGCGAGGGTTGAGCCCACGAGTCGGCAGCGATAGATCGCACCCCTCGACCTCGGGCAACTGGATCGATCCCGACGGGCTGTGCTACCCTTGGCGTGACGAATGGCAACAGCTAACTTCACGACAAACGCCTCGAGCATCGCCCATTACGACGGCCAAGGCTTTAGCATTGCCCCGGTACTCCACACTGCTGAGCACGCCGTCTGCGTTTATCTCGACGCCAAAGGCTATGAATCCGCGGTGACGGAGGCAGGATTCGATGGAGGGACGATTGTCGACATGGGGTCCGCCGAGGTTGGTCTGGCGTGGTCTAGCGATGTAATCGTGGTCTGTGCCAGAGGGTCAGATGACGCGGGCGACTGGATGGGGAACTTGGCTCTTTTTCGAGTCCGTTGGCCCGGTGTGTTGCCCGATGGTTGCCGAGTTGGTTATGGTTTTCGCAAGCAGGCCAAGGCGCTCGGGTCCGAACTCGTCAGGCGGATCGCGTTCATCCGTGCTGATCGACCGGACGCGAAAATTGTAGTCACGGGTCACAGCCTAGGCGCCGCTCTTGTTTTCCTGCTTGTGTCTTACTTCGACGCCAAGTCGATCGGGGTTGAATTCGCAGTAGCGCATGAGTCTCCGAGGGTCGGAAACAAAAAATTTGCCAAGTGGTACGACGATCGGTTTACCCGAGGGAAAACTCCGACATGGTCGTTGGTCAACGTGTCAAAAGGCGAGCCAGATATCGTCACGCGTCTGCCAAAGCGCCGCTGGGGATTCAGGCATGCAGGCCGACGGGTGATACTCGCCGCCAGCCAGACGTTGTTTGGCGTCGATGCCTGGAAGAGACACCGGGACGGTAATCCCGTGGGTCACCGGATAGCAGCATGGCGGATCTTTTCAAGGTTCTATTCCGCGGCATCAAACTCAGTGCGGGCTCACTATGGGCGATCGCTACTCGAGAGCCTGCGCGGTCGAACGACAGCCCAAAAAAATATCGAGGGTGAGCCCTGAGTTTGCCGCCTAAGGCTTAGCAAGGAACGGCTGGGTTGGATAAGGAGCTCTTGTAGGAGTTCTGACAAGGCAGATTAGAGGTAACGGCCGAGCTTGAAGCTCGGCCGTTCGCTTTCAATCGAATTGGTTAAGAGGGGCGCCTGTGAGGAGCAGGTTAGGTATATACACCGACCTCGACCTCGTCTTTGTGGAAAGGCGGAACCTTATTGTTTCCAGAGGTTTACAAAAAACCCGAGAAATGATGAACCTTGGTATATATACCAAGGTCGATTTCACGTCGTCGGACATTCTGTGTGAAGGGGTTGACCGGCGCTTTTCTTCTGTCGTTGCCGAGCTGTCGGCGATTCTGGAGGGCCTCGGCAGCTGATTTTACCCCAGGTGGGGTTGACGAAGACTCCGGAGATGTGTACCATCGTCGTAGTTGAGCAGACTTGATGGCGAGAGCACAAATGGCGAGAGCACAAAGGAGAACGGGCAATGAACATCCAAACACCGAGACGAGAAGTCGAAGCGTACCTTGAAGAACACGGCTGGGTCCAAGGCAATTGGGGCGAAGGACAAGAGCCGAGGTGTCTGCATGGAGCCATAAGGGCGTGTTGCCCTGAAGCAGGCGACGCGTTCATCATCGAGCAAGTCTCGAAACGGGCAGGACGCGGCACGGAATGGAACGACGAAGAAGGTCGGAACTTCGCCGAGATCCTCCAGTCCCTGCGTTCTGAAGAAGTCTGGTCTGTGACAGACCAAGACCTCGAGGACACATTTGGTCCATGCTGGGAAGCTGTCGTCAAAATCGTAAGGCAGTCTGCGACTATGACCGAGGAGCAGGCGAAGAAACTTGCCGACGCCAGGGCCGCAGACGGGGCCGCCCGTGACGCCCGTGACGCCTGGTCCGCCGCCAGGGCCGCCGCCTGGGCCGCCCGTGACGCCTTGGCCGCTTCCAGGGCCGCCGCCTGGGCCGCCCGTGACGCCTTGGCCGCTTCCAGTGCCTCTGCCAGGCTCGCTTACAGGGCCGCAGACGGGGCCGCCCGTGACGCCCGTGACGCCTTGGCCGCCGCCCGTGACGCCTTGGCCGCCGCCTGGGCCGCCCGTGACGCCCGTGACGCCGCCGCGGGCGCCGCAATGGCGGCATCGGTTTCACATCTCATCGGAGATGTGTTCACACAGGATCATTACGACACGCTGATGGGACCATGGCAGAGCGTGTTCGGAAAGTTTGAGCCATGAATGCTTGGGAGAAACACCCCGGCAAAGAATTTCTGTTCACGGATCCAATTCCGGTCGGCCAAGTTATGGTGGAATTCCCGAAGCACAAGTGTTCACTTTCGTTGGAGCACAACGACCACCGTATTTACCATGAATCCATAGAGACTTATGTCAAGTGCCGCCCTTTCTTCGACTGGATTTCACCGGAGTCGAAGCGCTTATCAATCGAAACCGATGAGCTTTGGACACTGCAGTGGTATCCAGAAAATCCCGTCGGTTTCAACGCCATTGGAGGGCACTCCTTGGACGCGGTCCTAGGCGCTTGTCTTGCGGTGGGGGAATGACGCGATGAGAAAATCAAATAGGAACCGAGTACCTACTTCGGTGGCTGTTTTGCAGACCCTGGTCGACGGGGAATTATTTGGCCGTGATATCTCGAGAACAATACTTTCCCGCACCGAGGGTGTCGTAACAATTGGCGACAGCGCGCTCTATCCTGCGCTGAGAAATCTCGGAAAAATCGGCCTCGTGTCTTCCCGGTCGGCAGTGGACGAATGCCGGCAAGTCCGAGTTCGTAACTGCTACCGGCTGACCGTCGATGGTCTAAATAAGGCGCATGCCGACTGGATGATGACGGCGCGTTTGTTTGGGTTTTCCCTAGAAAGTGAGGGCCTGTGAACGCGTTGGAATATCTTCGGCTGGGATTGGCCTCAAACCTTTCGCATTACCATAACGTCCGAAAATCATGGAAGACATCAAAGGCGTGGGACAAACAATCGGCTCGAGAATATGCCGAGATAGCGTTGGTTGCACGAGAGCACGTGAGGCACAGCAGGCGACTAGTGAGAATCCGACTCGACCGGGAGGGACGAAACCCATGAGCAGGTCCAAAGTCGCCGACAGAGGGTTGACTTCTGCGCCAGAGCAGTGTACCGTAGGGTCTCTTCACGAGTAGAACTTCCGCACCGCCCCCCTTGACCGGGGGCGGTTTTTTTATAACTTCGATCAACGTCCAGGGCGAAACCGGGCGTCGATAACATGGGTTCGCCTACGGCGCAACAAAGGAGGCCGCATGGAGAAGAAGGAAGACTTTCATTTTCGTATGGACGGATTGACTAGGAAGAGTATTCTAGATGCGGCTGGCAAAATAACGATCAACGGGCATCTACGAAGAAGTGATCTAAATCCAACGTCAACCGCAGTCCTGATCGCGTTCATAGAGGCAGGGCTCGAAAGTAGGTTTTCCAACGGGGTTCTTCCCGTCGCCCTTTCACCGCCGCGACGGAGTGCGTTTGTGTCTGACTTCCATTTCCGTCTTGTGAAAGAAATGAAGGAAGACTTGTACGCCGTGGCTAAGGAGTCCGGTTCAACGGTGTCAGGAGCCCTGAGGGCTTTCATAGAAGCCGGGTTGGATAGGGTAAGAGGCGGGGATTCGGTCGTCGAAGTGCCGTCTATGAGGCGAGTCGCGGCGCGCCAGGAACATTCCAGTGGAGAGCACCTGGCGCCGTTGAATTCTCTTGAGTTGTACGGCTCGATTGCTTTTGACATGCGTCCCGTTACGAGCAGTGAAAGCGAGCTTCTGGATCTCGACGCTCGCCACGTTCATGCTGGCGCCAAGATGTTTCTGCGTGGAACTCTTTTCACGGACACGACGCGCCACAAGATTCCAGGAAATGCCGGAGATAGAGTGTCCGTAGTGTCAGCCAAAGGGAGAATCGCTCAGGTTAGGTTCGGGCGACGGGATGCCGTGCCGATTGATGTCTACGACCTTGCGCCTTACATGTAGACGAGCGTAAATGAACAAAGGAGAACGGGCAATGAACATCCAAACACCGGTGTTAGAAGTCGAAGCGTACCTTGAAGAACACGGCTGGGTCCAAGGCAATTGGGGCGAAGGACAAGGGCCGAGTTGCCTG
>JAOQGK010020001.1:0-15141 GCA_027564095.1 Cellarinelloides crassus
GCGGGTGCGTGTCAAGGGGTTTTCAGAAGGTAGAACGGCACGCACTTTTGCTTCAAAACTCTGACCACTGTCGAGTTCAAACGCAACTTTTAATCCCGGTCTAAGGCCCACCACGCGCGTCGACGGCACGTCCACCTCAATTTCCAGTGTGCCGTCCGCAATCAGATAAACCACAGGATCGCCCACCCGGACGTAAGATCCCGTTTCCGCCATTCTTCGCGTAACCACGCCATCAAAAGGTGCGGTGATTGATGCTTTGGCAAGATTAATCTGGCTCACCCGCAAGGACGCCTGTCTGGTTGATACCACGGCATCGCGCCGCGCCACACTGGCATTTGCCCGGGCAACTTTTTGCACCCAGTCTTCATATTGAGCCTTGGAAAAGGCACCGGATTGCTTCAGATCTTCCTGCCGTTTCAATCCCAGTTGAGCCAGGCGCAAATCGGACCTGTCAAACTCAAGCTGTGCCCGCGCCTGCAAAAGCTCGCCTTCCACCACATTCAATTGCGCCGCCAGAGAGGCCGTGTCGAGAATGGCCAATACCTGACCTTTTTTAACCCGATCGCAGACCTCGACTTTCATGTCAACAACGGCTCCTGCGACCTGAGCTGCAACCCGGCCCGCCTGACGCGCTACCAGCCTGCCGATAATGGCAATGGTCTGAGACAGCGGCTCCAGCCGCACCGCATCAACGCTCACCAGAGAGGATTTCTTTTTGGGTTTCTTGGCAGCATCCCCGGTGGCAGCTTTGGCACTGCCCGTACTTTGGGCGAGAGCGGATGTTGCCCAGCCAGACCCAACAGCCACGGATGCCATCAGCAGGATAATCAGGGGAGTTTTTGAACACTTCATGGCAAGCAACATCTTTTCAGGTAAAAACATACCGAGATATAATATTCGGATTGCGATATTTTTATGGTCGATTGGTAAATATAAGTAGTGCTCGTCTGCACCGCAACCACACCATACCATACCATGAAACACCACTACCACCATAAATTTAGAAGCGGAATTCATTGTCTGCCAGCTTTACCGGGTTGATGGTGTTTTTTGTGTCTGTCTCGAACTTCGCCTGAGGCTGAGAAGCTGAACATGCCGCTGGCTGAGGTGAAATTGAGAGAGGTGCCGATGAAACCGGCAATCTCATCATCGAGTTGGGTCGAGAAGCTCAACGGTGTGCCCCGGCAATGTTGCGCGTGGTGTCCTGGTCGGCCGACCCGGCAACAGGGACCCGCTGCCGTTATTGTCAATCGAGTTGAAGGTCGTCGAGGTGAGTGAACCCAGAGCTGAACCTGATGCAGCAAAACCGGTGGGATCAACCGTATTCACAAATTGTTACCTGTGAAAAATTTTTATCGGCACTTTATTTTCAGCACTTATCGGCATACCTTTGGGAGAGGCTCTTCCGACTTCTTTCCCGGGCAACCTCCTCCGGTTTTTGATCATCACCAAAGGGTGAAAAATGAATTTCAGCTCTGATAATGCTCGCGGCGCTGCCTTTATGGCCATATGCATGGCATTTTTTGTGCTCAATGACACGGTGATGAAACTGGCCGCTGGCCAGTTTTCGCTGTTTCAAGCGATGTTTTTGCGCGGGATTGCTGCCACCGCAATGATCGGGTTGATTGCCTGGTATCAAAATGCGTTTTCGTACACCATCTCGCGCAAAGACCGGCGCATTCTCATTGTTCGAATTATCGGTGAAGTTGGTGCCACATTAACGTTTCTCAATGCCCTGTTCAACATGCCTCTGGCCAACGCCACGGCCATATTGCAAGCCCTGCCACTGGTGGTCACACTGGCGGCGGCTTTGTTTTTGCGTGAAGCTGTCGGGTGGCGGCGCTATCTTGCTATCATCATTGGGTTTTCCGGCGTTCTGATTATTGTACGCCCCGGTGCTGAAGGTTTCAATGTCTTTTCGATTTCGGCTATTGCCGCTGTCATGTTTGTAACCTTGCGCGACCTGGCCACCCGGCAATTATCTCCCGGCATACCGTCGGTTCTGGTGACATTCCTGGCCTCATTCATGGTCATGGTCACTGGCGCTGTTCTGTCTCCGGCTCAGGAGTGGAGGCGGATAGAGGCTGATGGATTGTTTCTGCTTTTCGTTGCGGCAATTTTTATTATTTTCGGCTACCTGTTTTCAGTTATGGCTATGCGTGTGGGAGAAATTGGTTTTGTTTCCCCATTCCGGTATACGATACTAATCTGGGCCATCATCCTGGGCTATATTGTTTTTGGTGATATTCCCGATGTCTGGACAATTTTCGGCACACTGATCATCGTTGCCACCGGCATGTTTACATTTTACCGCGAGCGACAGGTTTGAAATTTACACACCCAACTCAAGTTTGTGAGCACGCATACATTGTATTTTGAGGTTTTGAGTCCATATTTAACTACGAGGTCTAAAGATCACGGAGCAAAATACAATGAGCCAGCTAAACCCGAAATTCCTGATTTTGCCACTTGCCCTGATTGGATTGATGCCAACGTCGGCACTGGCAAAATGCAACATCAATCCCGGTGCCAATATCAACTGGACAAAGTGTTACAAGGAACGCCTGATCCTCAAAGACATGGATATGGCAAAATCTGTCTTTAAAGATGCGCGATTGTCGGGCACAAGCTTTACCAATGCCAAATTGATGAACACCAATTTTGAAAACGCCGAAGTCTTCCGGGTCAGTTTCAAAAATGCCAACCTTACCAAGGCCAATCTCAAACGCGCTTATGGCAGCAAAGTTAATTTTGAAAAAGCCAATCTTATCGGCGCCACACTATTCAAATCTGAATTTTCCCGCAGCACCTTCAGACAGTCTAATCTGCAAGGTGTCAATATGGCCAAAGGCGATTTTTTACGAGCAGTCTTTGATGATGCAAATATGGCAAACGTGGATCTGAGTAAATCGAATATCTCGCGGGCAAGTTTTATAAAAACCAACTTAAAAGGCGTCAATTTCGCCCGCGCCTTCATGTTTAAAACCAAACTGTCCGGCACTGATTTGCGCCTCACCACCGGTCTTAAACAGGAGCAGGTGGATATGGCGTGTGGCAATAAAAACACCCTTTTACCCGCACCTCTTCAACCCGCTGCCCATTGGCCCTGCAATGAATAAAGCAATCTGAACGGCAAAGGCCAGTTAATGCCACTCCCTCCAGCTAGAAAAGTATATGAGTGAAGATCACTCGGTTCCGCCAGAAAACCGGGAGCGCTGGAACGGACGCATCCCGATCACCTATGCACTTGTCGTCTCCATTGGACTGTTAATGCTGATAACCGTCGGCAGTGTCATTGTTATCGGAGCCTGGGCCGCGCAAAAAAATACCGTCACGCTTCTGGGTAGCAGTGCCTATCAGGCTATTACCTCCGTCTCGGAGAAGGTTAAAACATATCTCAAACCGGCTGAGTATCAGACGAAATTTATAGCCGACTGGATTGCCCGCGAAGAAATCACTCCCGACAATCCGCAGGAATTTGGCAAGATACTGATTGCAGACCTAGCAGCTGCCCCGCAGATTGAGGCCATATTATTTATCAAATCTGACTTGCAATCGTTTGGAGCCGGTCGCGAGGATGGTAAAATAGGCATTGGCAATTTTGATTATTCGAACGATCCTTACATTACCAAGGCAATGAAAAACGCCTCCACCCAGGCCGGTTGGGGGCCACCAATTTGGCGCAAGAAATTTAGCAGAACTTACCTCAACTACGCATTTCCAGTCATAGTTGATGATAAATTTATCGGGGCCATGGTTGCCGTTGTTTCAATTAAAGAACTGTCCCGATTTGTCAACAAGAGTGGATTGATCGGCGAAGGACAGCGTTTCCTGCTTTATGGCAATGATCAAGTACTGGCTCACTGGGCACTTGAAGACGGATATGCCGAGAGATCTGAAGACCATCCTCTACCCGCCCTTTCGCAGTTCAGCGACCCGGTTTTGTCAGCTATTTGGCAGAAAGAAAAAAAATATCCACTCATCATCCCTCTTCCTGCTGAGACCAGGGGTCACGTGATTGAATTATCCGGCGAGCAATATATTTTCATATACCAGACTCTGAAAGGATTTGGCTCTCAACCCATTATTGCTGGGGTGTACTACCGAAGTGCCGAAGTCAGTGAGGAATTGCAACGCCTGGTGTTTTCTGTGGTTGCGGGTATTCTGGCTTTGGGCGTGTCGCTGATCATTTTGGTGTTTATTGGTCGCCGAATTACCCGACCAATCGTGCATTTTTCCGCAGTGACAAACCGTGTGCGCGATCTCGAAGTTGCTAAAGTCGGGTTTTTATCAGGCAGTATTTTTCGCGAACTCAATGATCAGGCAAAATCCTTTAATGCCATGTTACAGGCGCTGCACTGGTTTGAGCTCTATGTGCCCAAAAAAATCGTCGAAAGCCTTATCAAACGAAATATACGTGTGGGAGATGATATCTCGAGCGCCAATGACATCACTGTGTTATTCACTGATATTGTTGACTTTTCTTCCGCTTCAAAAAATATGACGGCGCGCCAGGTGGCCACTTACGTCAACGAACATTTCACTCTGCTGGCAGCCAGCATTGAGGCCGAAGATGGAATTGTAGACAAATTCATTGGCGATTCGGTCATGGCATTTTGGGGTGCGCCCAATATTCAAACTGATAGCGCCGAACGTGCCTGCCGTGCGGCCCTAGCCATTCGCGCAAATATTCATGAAGACAACATCAAGCGCCGGTCAACTGGCAAAGCCCCCATTCACATTCGCATTGGTATTCACACCGGTCCGGCAATCGCTGGCAATATCGGCTCTCCCGGTCGATTAAATTACACAATAATCGGCGACACCGTAAATACCGGACAACGACTGGAACAGCTCGGCAAGGAAGTCTATCTGTCTGATACGGAAGTTTCAATTCTGGTCAGCCAAAATACGATACAAAAGCTGGGGAGTGAATTCCAGTTTGTTTCAGCCGGCGAGTACAAACTCAAAGGCCATAATCACGCTATTGAAATATTCAAACTGCTCTAGGGGCGTTGCAGAATTCAAAAATACGACTTTATGCACAGGCTTGAATCGGCACACTTTCGACATATTAATAAGAACCCGGCAAAAAATTCAAAACCGAAGCCAGAAAACTTGATCGCGTGCGATTTTTGCAACACAGTACGCTTGATAAAACCTTAAGATTAAATTAACATAGGTTAACAAAAAGGCTCCCGAATAGTCTGAGCAGAACTATGTTGAGTCAAGGTCGAGTCAGAGGTGGTGTGGTAGATGGGTAGTTTTAGTGTAATTTTACGGTCTGGTCTGGGTGCTGGCGTTCTGGTGGCTTTGATGCTGACAGTCTTGTCGCTATCGCCGACTTTGGCTTCTAAAGATTCGTCCATTGTTCGCAGCAACGGCTTTTTCACAGCCGGTCAAGGCCGTTTTATCCAAAACACCCCCGAACAACAAAATCGATTGCGGATTTTCCTGGAACAGCGCGGCCTGCCCAAATCTCATAGCACCTTGATGCCGGGGATTGTGAAGAACAATAACATCAATTTTAACAATTTTAAGACTGGCAAAACCCTTCTTGCCCAGGCGTCCACGCCTGAAAGCAAAAAAGAAGAAGGCGACGATCTGCTCGAAGCCAAAGAAGATGAAAGTGACGAGCTTCTGCTCGAAGCCGAGGGAAGCGAAAAAGAAGGCGGTGACGAACTTCTTCTGGATGAAAGCGAAGGAGAAACCAAAAAGGCTGCTTCTGAGCCGGTGCCCAAGAAAAAGAAAAAAGTCGCCAGCGCAGATTCCGAACATCTCGAGCTTTATACCGAAAACCGCTATCCTTCCGCCAATTCCTGTGCTGCATGTCACCCCAAACAGTATAAAGAGTGGGCGGTTTCTCAGCACGCTTATGCTCAATTGAGCCCGGTCTATCTTTCTTTGAATAATAAAATCAATGAACTGGCCAACGGCTCAAACGGCGATTTCTGTTTTCGCTGCCACAGCCCCGTTGGTGCCAATCTCGGCGAAACGCCTTCCGAATCAAATCTCGACCGCAGCCCGACTTCGCGCGAAGGCATAACCTGCGTGGTGTGTCACCGTATTAACAAAAACTATAATAAGGCCAGCGGTCGGATAGCCCTAAATGAAGGCCCCCTGACCTCTGTGGTTTTTGGTCCCAAGGGTAACCATGAGATGAAACGAACCCTGTCCAAACCCCAGGAATTCCGGATGGTGGCCGACCCCAAGGAAAAAGGTCGACAGGTTCACAATGAAGCTAAGTTGTTTTCAACTCTTTCGGACCCGGTTTTCTGCGGCACCTGCCATGATGTCACCTTGTTCAACGGTTTCCGGCTGGAAGAGGCATTCAGTGAATACCGCACCTCACCCGCAGCTGCCAGAGGCGTCACTTGCCAGGATTGCCATATGGGTAAAATACAGGGCAAGGTTTCAGGATACGAGTATGGCCCCGCAGCTATAGTAGGTGACGCCCCCACCAAAAACCGCAAGCTCGCCAGCCACTTGTTCTCAGGCCCGGATTATTCCGTCATCCACCCTGGCATTTTCCCGCACAATGTAGATGCGGCCGAATTCAAGACGTTGCGTGAATGGCTAAAATTTAATGTTAATGCCGGTTGGGGTACTGACAAGTTCGAAGACAATGTATCGGAAAACTTCAAGTTCCCTAAAGTCTGGGAGTCAATTGATGATCGATATGACGCCAGAGAAATTATTGATAAACAACTTGAAACCCTGGAGTTTGCCCGCAAAAAACGCCTGGAAGTTCTGCGCAACGGCTATATTCTTGGAAAGGTCGTTACGGAAAGATCTGATACAGGCGGCATAGAATTCCGGGTTCAGTTAAAAAACGGTACAGATGGACATAATGTTCCCACAGGCTTCACTGGAGAAAGGCTTGTGTGGCTCGACGTCACGGTTAGAGATCGCGCCGGTAAGGTAGTTATGCGATCCGGGGACCGTGATCCCAACGGTGACCTCAAAGATGGGCATTCATATTATGTTTCCGCCGGTAAATTGGCTCTGGATCAGCAACTCTTTAGCCTTCAGTCAATTTTTGTTACCCAGAACGGCCGCGGTGGCGAAATTGAACATGTCATACCCATTCCGTTTCCGGTAACCGCTCTACCGCGGGTATTGCCCTCAGTAGTCTCGCTGATCTTCACCGGCGAGCCATCGACCGAGCGAAACCACAAAAAAGGCATCGAACCTCTGGGTCAGCGCTGGGCTACCTACAAAGTCAATCAACGCCAACTCACAGGTAACGGTCCTTATCGAGCTACCATTAAATTGATTTCGCAACCGGCACCGGTGAACCTTTTGATTGCCATGCAAAGTGTCGGTTTTGACTATGGATTAACCGCTAAACAAGCGGGTCAGGCATTGGTTGCTGGTGCTCAGGTTTTGTGGACCAGGAAAATCAAGTTCGATACCAAGGTAACTCCGGCAGGTTTGGCAGCCAGCGTCAACGATAGTATTAATAATGCCGCTCCATCGAGTGTTTTTGATCAATCATTCACCGATGAGCGTTAGCGGCAAAACAACTGCGAGAAATAATCAGCAAGACGAAGGGGTAACGTTTTTCGTCAAAAAGTAGCAGAGAAACAAAAAAATAGTAGGGGAGACTCGTAAGTGATGTTCTGGATGCGAGCCAAAAAAAGAAAGAATTTCAAACCGGGTGTGCTCTCGATAGCCATTGTGTTGTTGTCTGTTCTGGGATTGTCTCCTGCGGCGGTTTCCGCCCCGGCAAAGAAGTCGGATGCTAAGTCCTATTCATCCTTTTGGCCCATTGGTCAGTCAAAAGGACTTAAAACCCTTAATGACTATTATGTCCCTCTTAAAACGGTTAATCCCGGTAAAAAGAATGGCGATCTCGTCGCCCGACCGAAACTCATGATTGAGGAGGGCGACGCCTTTCTCGGCGTTGGCAACCTCAATCCCGGTTTTGAAGTTCCTGTTCTCGGTGCCGTCTGGCAGCCGAGGCTTTGGTCTTATCTAATTTTCCGCACCGCATTGCAGACATTTAACAGCGGATCACCCGCAAGTCAGAGGGAAACCGAATGGGCTAACCGGCTGGATGTGTTTGTCAACTTGCAGCTGACAGGAACGGAAAAAATCCTTCTCGGGTTGCGCACTTTAGACAGAAACAATCCGCGCAAATTCAGCCGTTATACGTTTGACGGCAGTAATAAAGGTTTCAACAACAACCTCACCGTCAGGGTTGAAACGCTGTTTTTTGAAGGTGATTTCGGCAGCCTTTTTCCCAATCTTGACAATGCCGGCATCAAACCGATTGACTTTGGCTTTACTGTTGGTCGCCAATCTATCACCTTCCAGGAAGGCATGTTGATCAATGATACAATTGACGCCTTTGGTATCGTCCGCAACAATATTGTGTTTCCCGGCACATCTAATTTACGTGTCTCCGCCATGTGGGGCTGGAACCGCGTTGACAGAAACGATGGCCCGCGGGATTCAAGCGAAAACTTGTTCGGCCTGTTCGTAGCCGCTGACACCCATGTCAGCACTTTTAATCTCGATATGATTTACATTGCCGATTCAAGAGGCGCAGATGGTCTTTATGTTGGTGCCTCCGCCATTCAGCGCATACGTTCCCTGGGCAATCTGAGTACGGCATTCCGAGTCAACAGCTCCTTTGCATTAGAGAATGAAATTGCCGGAAATGTTATCGGCGATGGTACTTTGATATCTCTTGAGCTGTCGAAAACAGTGCCGGGATCCAACGACATTCTCTATCTCAACTCATTTGTCGGCATCGGTAATTTCACCCAGGCTGGCCGCGAAGCGATTGTTGGCGGTCCCCTTGCCAACATGGGGATACTGTTTGCCTCGCCAAATTTGAGCACCTACAGCTCTGAACTCAACCCCTTCACCGACAATGTAGTTGGCGGCGCATTGGGCTATCAGGCGTTTTTTGATAATCAACGCCGCAACCTCATTTTGGAAGTTGCCGCCCGCCATGACTATGATGATGACGGATTTGATCAGCTGGGCTTTGGTTTCCAGCTCCAGCAAGCCGTTGGTCAGTATATTCAATTAACCTTTGAAGCTTTTTACACACTGAATGAAGACCGCCAGGATGGTTCAGGTGCCCGTGCTGAAATTCAGGTTCTCTATTAGAGCTTTTCCCAATCAGATCGACACAGGATAGAGCAGAATTATTATCAAAAGGGTGGGTGCTTAAAAAGCACCCACCCTTTTGATTTTGCCAGAAATCGTATTTTACACAGCCCCGTAGGCCAGCATGGCGTCAGCCACTTTAACAAAACCAGCCACATTGGCACCATTGAGATAATTTACATAGTCGTCGCTTTCACGGCCAAATTCAACACACTGGTCATGAATTTCCGTCATGGTCTTGCGCAGTAATCCCTGCAACTCATCTTCGCTCCAGGAAATTCGCGCACTGTTCTGGCTCATTTCCAGACCGGACACGGCAACTCCTCCGGCGTTGGCTGCCTTGCTCGGAGCGAACAGGATTTTCGCATCCAGAAAAGCATCCACACCAGCCTGTTCGGTTGGCATATTTGCTCCTTCAGAAACACCGATGCAGCCATTGGAGACAAGCGCTTTAGCTTCCTCACAATTAATCTCATTTTGCGTGGCACAGGGAAAAGCCAGATCGCAAGCAACACCCCAAGGTCTTTGGCCTTCATGAAATGTGGTGTTGAATTTATCCGCATATTCTGAAATGCGTCCACGCCTGACTGTTTTGAGATCGACTATAAACGCCAGTTTTTCTGCATCAATACCATCGGGGTCATAAATATAGCCCGACGAATCCGACATGGTAACAACCTTGCCACCTAAATGATTGACCTTTTCAACCGCATACGTGGCCACATTGCCCGAGCCCGAGACGACGCAGGTCTTGCCCTCAATCGCATCGTTCTTCAGGGCCAGCATACTTTCCATCATATAGACAGTGCCATACCCGGTTGCTTCAGTGCGGATCAGACTGCCACCGAATTCAAGTCCCTTGCCGGTCAAAACGCCGACAAATTGAGTGGTCAGACGTTTATACTGGCCAAAAAGAAAACCGATTTCCCGTGCCCCGACCCCGATATCTCCGGCCGGCACATCCATATCCGGGCCGATATGTTTATACAATTCTGACATAAATGCCTGACAAAACCGCATGACTTCTGCATCAGACTTGCCCTTGGGATTGAAATCAGCCCCCCCCTTGCCGCCGCCCATGGGCAACCCTGTCAGCGAATTTTTGAAGGTCTGCTCAAAGGCCAGAAATTTGAGAACACTCAAGGTGACGTTGGGATGAAACCGCAGCCCGCCTTTATAGGGCCCGATGGCATTGTTGTTTTGCACCCGGTAACCGCGGTTAACCCGCACATTACCGTCATCATCTTCCCACACAACGCGAAAAATAATAACCCGGTCAGGTTCCGCCATGCGCTCCAAAATCTGTTTTTCATGATACTGCGGCTTATCGGCAATATAGGGAAAGACGCTGGTGGCCACTTCATAAACTGCCTGATGGAATTCCGTTTCCCCCGGGTTTCGCCGTTGTAAACCGGAATAAAACCGTTCCATATATTCTTCGGATTTTGCCGATGTAATTTTTTTCGACATGCTGCCCCTCATTCAAAAAATTAATAGATCAATATATGCAAATCTGCATTGCACCACTTTTCCCCAAATTCGCCATACTCCAAAAACCGTATCAAATGCCGCTCATGCTGGGAAGGTATATTTTCCTGAAATCTGATAGACATTGCTTCCCCATAGGCGAAAACCCGGACCCGTACCAAATTTGATGCTTTTGCAGCAATCGATAAGCAGACAGATCGCTGGAAAATTTGATTAAAAAATAACAGTTACGTTACAATGCAAAAATAAGGTATATTCAAAATCTAGTATCAGGGGTGTTTGATTTTTTTACTGTGGCGCCAGCTTTTATAGTGCTCCAGGAACAAGGCAACAGGAATATCCATGGCAACAACCATCATCATTGTAAGTGGCTTATTGATCATCGCTGCAACCTCGTTGCAGGCCGCCGTAGGCCTTTATTCCATTACCGCACGCACACTTTCCGCCAATCGCTTTGATCGCGCCCGGCTGACACTTTTCAAAGACCGGGCTTCAGTAATTCTTAAGCGTGTAGAAGCAGATCGCGCCAAGCTTGAATTGACATGGAATGGCAAAAGAAAATTTCGCGTCGCCCGACGCGTCTATGAAGATCCCAACAAGGATATCTGCTCGTTTTATTTGCACCCGCACGATAACAAGCAGGTTCCCCCCTTCTTTCCCGGTCAGTTTTTAACCTTCGAATTGCCAATCCCGGGACAAGCGCAGCCGGTCATACGATGTTATTCGCTCTCGGATGGCCCGGTTGAAGAAGCACAATACCGCGTCTCGATTAAAAAACTGGGACCACCGCCAAAGGCACCCGCAGAAACGCCACCGGGATTATCATCCAACTTTTTTCATGATCAGGTGCAGGAAGGCGACATTGTCGAGGTTTTCGCACCTGCCGGAGAATTCTATCTTGATCAGCAATCCGTTCGCCCCGTTGTATTAATCGGTGGCGGCGTTGGCTTAACTCCGGTTGTCTCCATGTTAAACTGGCTGGCCTCTACCCACAGCAATCGCGAAATCTGGTTTTTTTACGGTACCCGAAACCGTAATGAACATGCGATGTATGAAAATATTCAACAAATTGAACAGGAAAACCCCAATATCAATACGATAGTCGCCTACAGCCAGCCCTCGGACACCTGCAAAGAGGGCGTGGATTACGATCACAAGGGTTTCGTTGGTGTTGATCTAATGAAGGCCAAATTGCATTCAAATAATTATGTTTTCTACATTTGTGGCCCGCCGCCAATGATGGATATGGTGACACGGGATCTGGAGAAATGGGGTGTTCCCGAAGAAGACATCCATTTCGAGGCCTTTGGCCCTGCCACCGTCAAAAAAACATCCGGCACAGATGCAGCCGAAGCTGGCACTAGTGCAGAGACTTTCGACATTGAGTTTTCACGCTCAAAAATCAAGGTGCAATGGGCAGCCAACAAGGGCACGTTACTTGAGTTGGCCGAGGCCAATGGCGTCAAGGCGCGTTCCGGCTGTCGTGCCGGCAATTGTGGCACCTGTCTAACCGCCCTGAAACAGGGTGAGGTTAATTACCTGTCAAAACCCGGAAAAAAACCCGAGACAGGCTCGTGCCTGACCTGTATCACCCAGCCAAAAAGCAATCTGGTATTGGATATCTGATATCAATTGCCCGGAATTCTGGTGGTTAAGATTGGCGTGATGATTTTATCCAAGTGGTAGACATGGCACAGGATACAACTTTGCCCGGCAATTTTGGGTTGATGACACTCACTGCACTGCTGTTGTTTAACCGGCTTGAAATTTGACACGAACACCATTGGATCAAGAGATTTATAGGTGTTGGTAAATTTCGCATCACTTTCAACCACATGGCACGCCAGACATCCCTTGTCTCCGGGCTGGCCAAAATGTGGCTCGTGGGAGAATTTGGTATACGTAATCGCAGACCCGCCGACCTTGAACGGCTGCCAGTTAACACTACGACTGTCTTCACTAGCACCATCAACACTATGACATTTAGCACATTGGCCTTGAGCCTGTTTGCCACTCAACATATCAAAAACCGGTGCCGCCAGCCTGGCTTTATCCTGGCCATATTGCCTGCCACTGTAATCCAGCCACGCCTGCATAAAGTCATCGCGATGACCAACCGGCTTGTACAGCACAGAGAAATCCTGCCTATACCACCCTCCGGCTTCAGCCCAGGCTTCGGCGTCCAGTGGTTCAGGCAATTCCGGCTTGTTTTCGGTGTCAGCAGCTTTCACCACTTCTTCCGCACCCGTATCGCCGGAAAGTATGTCACCTTCCTGGTTATCTGCCAGAATGTCATCATTGCCCGACAGGATATCGTCGCCTTTTTCTTCGGCCAAAATATCATCATTGCCGGACAGGATATCGTCGCCTTTTTCTTCGGCCAAAATATCATCATTGCCGGACAGGATATCGTCGCCTTTGTCCTCGGCCAGAATGTCATCATTGCCGGACAGGATATCGTCGCCTTCGTCCTCGGCCAAAATGTCGTCTCCCGCCCCGTCGGCACTGTTTTGAGGAGGGGTATCGGAACCGTCAGTCTCAGTTGTCTCCGCCACCGCATCATCAGCTTCAACAGGTGCATCAAACTCCAGTCGTTGCCCCTGCAGACGCCTCAAAACCTCGGCCGACAGGTTCGGCAACCAGTCGCGCTGAACACCAAGCATCACATCGCGCGGCATATTGGCGGTAAGTCTGGCCAAAAGCCGGGCATCAATATTTCCACCCATCTCCGGGCTGAGCATTTTCATCGCATCCTGCGGTTTTACAGTTGTGAACTGATAGATGAGGGATTTCACTTCCCAGACAAGTTTTTCCACCAACACGATGTCATCATCGCTGGCATTCGACAGATCCAGCAGATCAAGTTTCTCCACAGCAGCCAGCATTTCTCTGCGCTTGTCGTCCGAGCCAATCAAAAGCCTCATCATTGGCGACATTTCAGCGTCAGAATCTTCCGGCCATTCGCCAATGTCGGCATTCTTTTCGCGCAACACGGCCAGATCAAGGCCTGGCAAAGTCAGTAAAGTGACCCCTTTGGGCCCGGAAGCGCGCTCCGCACCGGCAATTTGTCCGGCATGGCAGGCCGCACACATGGTATCGTAACGCTTAACAACCATCAGCCCCTTGCTGCCATCGGTTTTATGGCAATCCGCACAGGTTTCCGGCAACTTGCTTGAGATTTTGCCATCAGCCTTCGTCTTGGGGATGTATTTGGCGAAATGGGCGGCATGATCAAAAATAATACGGGTTCTGCGTTCAAAAGGAAAATTTGTGAACTCAGGATGACCGTCCTGGAAACTGTTAAACTGCTTAGTATGGCACGCCTGACACTGAACATCGGGCATGGATTTTAAGTCATTCTTTTTGCCCTGATGTTCTTTATGGCAGGTTGAACAGGTAACGCCGTTCTGAATGGCCTCTTCAAGCGGAAACATGGCATTGCGAAAATTCGCCAAAATCGGCTCAGGGTTTACTCGTGACACGCCTTGATGGCGCTTAGTTATGGCTTGAAGTTTAATTTGAGCCAACCCGTGCGGACTGAGCGTTTCGGTGCCGGATTTATGGCAGTCGCTGCACGCCGCACTGTCTTTGGGTGCATCTGCGGTCTCAAAAATCGACTGCATCCAGTCAAAATCACCGGCGGCAACATTGGCATGGCAATTCTGACAGCTTTTCAAAGAGCTGTGCACAGAACTCAAAGGTCCCGGCGATAAAAACCTCTGGTCACCGTTGAAGGAAACCAGAAACACAATAAATCCTATCGCCACAGCCATCGCCCAGCGCACAGCGCGCCCGCGTTTTGTCCGCAGGTTCAACTGCGGATTACATTTGGCAAGCGCCTTGCAACAAACGCCATCAGGCAGCGGGCCTTGCTCACACGTCCCGCCGCGCGATGCCGGACGTGTGCATTCCCATCGTTCTTCGGCCTCTGATTTATGCGGCTGGCATTCAAAAGTTGCCTGGCAAATTCCCCGGCCATCCGGCCCCAGTGGACACGGCTTACCCGCATCACGATGACCGCACACCCATTTCTGGCTGGGGCGTTCATAAGAACTTTCCTGAAAACCAAAATACTGTAAAATTTTCAACCTATGGCCCCCCCGATGAATAGGCATACATGATTGCCACATGAGCAATAATGAACACGATCAAGCCGTATGTTGCGGGAACATGAATAAATAACCATGCCTTGAGAACCCCTTGATGGGCATAATGAAAATCCAGATTATCTTTCGCCTGAACCAGGTCTTTAATTTTAGCCAGTCGTTCTTTACCGGCATCATCAAGGTATTGCCTCAGACTGTCGATTTCCTCCTGGATTCGGGTCAGGGGACGGCGTGAGCTTCTCAGGTGCAACAGAAAATTTCGCGAACATCTGAAAAATTCATGCAGAGTATTCACATAGAGATTTGAAATTGTCAAAGAGCCTGCCTGATCGACGGAATCAATTGCCAAAGCTTCAACTTCTTCAGCCAGGCCAGCGCGAAAAGCCGGTATTCTTTCAAAAATTACCCGCTCGGAATGCTGCTC